>OMLC01082976.1:14429-25473 GCA_900302585.1 Regalecus glesne
TATAAGATAATAATAATTATTATTATTATTGATATTATTATGAACCTCCACATATCCTTTCTCTTCACCCACTATAGGAAATGGAGAAGTCCGAGGCCAATAACTTCCTGGTGTTGTTCCGTGACGCTGGATGCCAGTTTAGGTCCGTGTACACCTATTGCCCCGAGACCGAGGAGATAACCAAACTAGCCGGCATCGGTCCCAAAAGCATCACAACCAAAATGATTGAGGGCCTGTACAAGTACAACTCGGACAGGAAACAGTTCAGCCACATCCCGGCGAAGACGATGTCCGCCAGCGTGGACGCCATCACCATCTCCAGTCATCTGTGGCAGACCAAGAAACAGGGGACACCCAAAAAATTGCTGCCAAAGTAGCACCACAGATCCGGGCTGAAGCGGGACCTGAATACGTCTGGAGCAGATATGTAGGAATGTACAGATTGTCGTTTTTAGTTTTAGTTTCATTCAAACGGACACAATGCCCCGCTGACACAATTCACAACTGGAATGTAGAACAAACTACGATAAAAAGGAGCCTCACGGACGTGTTGTTGAGCGACAAAACTTGACTGACACTCTTGATAATTTAAATGGGCGCGTGTGTATGTCAGCATGTGTATCCACGTTCTTGTGTGCCAAAACAGAGGAAGATGGAGAAGAAGCGAGAAGATTAGGCGGACCGATGCCTTACCTAGTTGAACCACTGAAGCACTGAATGTCACGCCTCTGAAGGAGGCGGAGTCTGGTTTCCCTGAGTTGATCATGTGTGGCCTTATGCTTGTTTTGTGTCATATTTAAGCGCTGTGAGTGTTGAGAGTTGTCGTGTAAGCGTCCCATGCAGATTCTGTTGTGATGCAGGAAAACACATCATCCCTTAACCCCGGGTCAGGAACCACCCTCTCCTCACTCCTCATCCAGCTGAAGGGTGAAAGGTCAGATCGGGGAATCGACCAGAAGCAAAAGAAACTTTTTGCTAACTTCTTCGCTGGCGTAGAGCGTATTTCCACGTCGCTAACAGACCCGCTGTGTGTGTGTTTGTGCGTGAACAGTAAAGTGCCAAGATGGGTGAGGAAAATACCTCAGCTATTGATTGCCATTAACTCTCCGCGAGCATCATGACGGCAAAATCAGTTGTCGAGCATCACGGGAAGCCGGGGCTGCCAAGGGCCTGTGACTGACTTTTAATTTATTTCATTTCAGTGATGCTTTCGGAGATCTTCTTTTAAAAGAAGAGTTTGAGGGTTTATTCAGAGAAACATGACTACACTTTATGTCTATAAGTTTAAACTAGTTTGTATATAACTGCTAACGCCATTCAAAAGGAACGAGTGGGCTTTTTGGTAGTTTTTATCCTTTTATCACAGATGTGTATGAGTATGTTGTGATACGGGGCCTTTTTGTTGTACTCTAAATGCAAGAAGTGTGATCTCTCACCAATGTCACTGACAGGTTTTAGGATTAGCGGTAGGAAACCCAGAAGTCCATCCATCATGAGCAGTCTGTGCAATGCAAGGATGGTTTGAAGAGTCACTGTGGACATAATAATCCACGTGGACATAAGATAGCCAACAACATGTCACTTTACTGTGGATACTGTTCTGATTATGAGATTCCAGCTACCCTGAAAGTAGTTGACGACTGTAAATAATAGAATGAATCCACCCCCACCCCACCGTGGTAGCACCTCAAGACCCCCCGACCCACACAGTATTTGACTAAACCGCGAAGCCTCCATGTTGAAATCGAAGTACTTAATCGCCAAACTTTCTCCACTCCAGGATTTCCGTGCTTGTTATTTCACTGTTACTCGCGTCCATTTTGGTTTTTTTTATTGTTTTTATGTGGTCATTTATTATGGGTTCATGCTGTACAGATATATTTTATCATATAGAAGTATTTTTTGTAACCCACATTTACTATTTGGAGGTTTTGACTGAGCAGCACAACTGTTGAAGGAAATGTTGAGAGAGATGAAGTGTGGAAATGGAAAAGCTGGGCGTCAAGTCTTGCTGGGCCGAATGAGTATGAGTATGTGAAGTGTTCACTTTTTGTTTTCAATCCTGCATTTTTTCCCCTTTTCAGATCACTAAATATGCTCAGTTGTACATGAAA
Source organism: Regalecus glesne (assembly GCA_900302585.1). Lineage (NCBI taxonomy): Eukaryota > Metazoa > Chordata > Actinopteri > Lampriformes > Regalecidae > Regalecus > Regalecus glesne. The sequence continues at coordinate 16,544 of OMLC01082976.1, forward strand.
TAATGTTTTTTCTATTCATTTGAGCTCTATTAAAATGCTGACTATCAACAGTGTTATTGACTCGCTTTACATCCTTAATGTGTTTGTTCCCAGATAGTGTCCATGGCTGCTTGTCTGTCTTAGTTTGACTGCACAATGTCAGCTCCCATTTCCATCATGCATATGGGATAGAATGTGACCGCGAACTGAGACATCAATAAATCCGCATTTTCTTGCAAGTATTTTTAATAGTGCAGGTATCAAATCACAATGTATTGTCATTTTACTGTAAATTAGGAAAGACTAAACCTTGCACTTACCTCAGGATGGCACGATGGCACAGTGGTCAGCACTGTTGCTTCACAGCAAGAGGGTCTTGGGTTCAAATCTTATCCCAGGTCCTTTTTCTATGGAGTTTTTATGTTCTCTCCCTGCCTGTGTGCGTTTCCTCTGAGTGCCCCGGTGTCCTCCCACCATCAAAGACACATGTATATTAAGGTAAATACTCCTGGCTGTACCCTTGAGCAAGGCAATAGGAGGAAGAAGAACTGGACTGGGTACCCTGGCATTGCAGCTGCCCACTGCTCCTATACAGTAGGATGGTTTAAATGCAGAAGGGAAATCCAAATAGTCAACATGTGAGCATTTCACATTATTTATATCATGGCTGTGCCCTAAATTTTGAGTTTCTAAAAAAACATGTCATTGTACCTTTAATCTGGACGACTCCTCGGGGGTCTGGTGGAGCTGGGATAATTCATACTGATAAGAAAGTGGATGGATGGGAAGGGAGGGGCAGTCCTCAGGGATGTTGCAGGAGCGTGGGTGCATGAGGGGAGGATAAACTGAGGAAGGAACAGTGGGGAAGGTTATTATTCTACATCTGTTCCGTGTCCTCTTCTACCGTTTTGTAATGGGTTGAGAAGAGGGTGGAAAAGACGAGCTTGCAGGATATTGCTGAAAAACTTATGTTCAGGATTCGAGAGGTTTGTTGTCACTTCAGTTGTATTATATGATAAAAGGTGTGTATGTATATACACACACCTATAAAGCAATAGGTATACAGAATAAGATATAAAATAGGTAAAGATAAGAGTAGACATCAATCAAGCCAAGTATAAAAAGTAATAAAGGGTGAATATATCATCAAATGTGAGATTTAAAACGGATTTAGAAGTGATATCTGATCAATTATCAGATAAACCAATTGGGGAACAATACTGCCGGTCACAGAGTTGTCTGACCGAGAGAGACAGACAGGCAGATAGACAGAGAAAGAGAGAGAGAGAGACAGGCAGATAGACAGAGAGAGAGAGACAGGCAGATAGACAGAGAGAGAGAGAGAGAGAGAGGCAGATAGACAGAGAGAGACAGGCAGATAGAGAGAGAGAGAGAGAGAGAGAGAGAGAGAGAGAGAGATCTGATGTGAGTCGTCTGACGGAGGCGTTTCCGCCATGACAAGCAGAGCCTAGAAACAGACCAGCAAAGGAGGATCCAGCAAGAGGAGGAGAGACGCGGAACACGGAGAAGGAGCAGTAGAGGACCAGACGGGGCGGTCAAACAACAGAAACGACACCATCGTGACAGCAGGGATACAAAAACCAGCGACGCCTTTAAGCTTTTCATATCACATGTGTTTGTAGACACAGGTGAGAATTAGCCCGCAGTCCCAGAGTCCACACCCCGCCCGTCTGCCGGGCTAGCGGGTAACTAGCGGCAGGCTGACGTTAGCGCATAATGATGGTGATGATGATGATGGAGTGTGTTTGTTTTCTGTTTTTTAGCCTGTTTGAAACACTTTTGACTCTCCCGTCTGTTTGACTCCGCCCGTCTGCGACATGAGTTGGCTTGTGTGTGATCGCTAGCTTAATCCCTCCCGACGTGTTGATGTTACTTTAATCCGGTCGCTAAATTCGCTAGCTATTTAAAGCCAACGAGTGGCTAAGCTCCTTATAGCACCCGACGCTACCCCTGTGTTAGTGTCGTTTATTAGCTAGCCCCCCTTCCCAGCTAGCCACATATCGGGGTTGCATCGTAGGAGCTAGCCGTCTTGGTGGAGTGGTAAGCAAATCCCCATCAACACTCATGTGTGCTAATTTGATGGCTGAGTTTCCACAGATGTAAATAATCAGCAGAAATACGACTGCACACCATGGGCTGTCTGTCACAACTTCTGGACATTTTAACCAGCATGAGTAAACGCTCAGTGCTGTTGTGGCTGAACGAAAATGCATAAGTGGGAAGTGAATTCTACCAACGTTGAGTCTGCTTGTGGTTTGATTTATCTGATTGTAGACAGGCAAAGACCACCCTCCCTTTGCCCGAATCCTCTGGTGCTGGAAAGGTGCTCCCCCAGTGATGATGAATTCATGTTGTGAATTCTAGCTGTAATGCTAAAGTGTTATGGCAGCATCTGTCTGGATCGAAATGCCATTCAAATGATGCTTTGAAAGGAATCTTTTGATGGTGCGGTGGTTAGCACTGTTGCCGTACAGCAACAAGGCCATGGGTTTGAATCTCGTCCCTGGTCCTTTCTATGTGGTTTGCATGTTAGTTCCATTTCTGTTGGGGTTTCCTCCCACCATCAAAAAGACATGCATGTTAGGGTTGATAGGGTTGCCTCTGCCCCCGAGCAAGGCAGTTGGAAAAAACTGGAGTTAGTCCCTAGGTGCTGCTACTGCTGCTCACTACTCCTATACAACAGGATGGGTTAAATGCAGAGAACATAATTTCATTGGACAAGAACAAATGAATGCAGCTTCTCCTTAAACCAAAGTAGCTTTTGAAGCTGTCGGAGCGTCTGCCTGTATGCGGGAAAGTGACAGCACATCATTTGGGTGGATGTCAGATGAACCAACAACGTGCAGGATTGAAATCTTATCCTCGTAGGGTGACTTTTTCAGGAAATCACTGCTGAGTTTTATTTTCAGCATAATTAAATGTGTCTTACAGACCCTGGAGTCAAGGAATTTACTCTTCCTCTGTAAGGTGATGAAGGAAATCTTAAATCTCGGGGCTACAGCAGCATTTTCTGCTAAACCAGATGCAGACTGATGCATTCATGAATCCTCCCTTTATGTTGAATAGTAGGGGAACCAACATCTCTTCCCTGAGGGATTCCATTGTTGTATTTTCACTGTTTCTATCTCTTGGCAGTCCGTCGTCACCATGACAGCGGAAGAAACAATAAATGTGAAGGAGGTGGAGATCATAAAGGTGATCCTGGACTTCCTGAACTCCAGGAAGCTACACATCAGTATGTTGGCTCTAGAAAAGGAGAGCGGTGTCATCAATGGCCTCTATTCTGACGACATGCTGTTCCTCAGGTAAGTGCAGAAAAGACTAACAATCACATTGGACAGTCTACTTGATGAATTACTCTTCTGCAGGGCTAAGCTTTTCTTCTTTGGAGCTGTTTTCAAGGGGAACTTCCTTTGATACAGCCTCACTAGGTCCCATTTATCAGGCCTTGTGGTTTCACATTGCATCCTCAGCATTGCTGATAGTGCAACATTGAGCCGCTGCAGCAGATCTGATTGCATTTTTGAAAGTAAGCCAGTGTTGTGTACAGACCTACACATTTCCTCTTGAGCGTGGATCTGCCATCAAGAGTGATAGAATCGTGTCTTCCGTTGCATAGCCTCCATTAATGACTGTTTGTTCATCACTGCATGAAAGACAGTTAATTAGACAGTAGAGCAATTAAGGGTGAAAGGGGGTTCAATCTCTGTGCTAGGCGTCAGGAAGGGCATCCAGTCTTAATCCCCCTAAGCTCCATCTAGGTCTATGTCCACCCCCACAACATGGGGAGTAATGTTGCATGTAAAAATTGACCTTTCTAGAGACTCTCAAAATAGTTTGTCCACACTTTTGTGATGTGCATTTTTCTGTTTTTCCAGGCAAAGATTTAAGGGGTGACACTGATCCCCTAACTGCTTAGGACAACAGATGTAAAGTAGCCTGATGGCTAAATCTGATATACTTACATCCCAAATATTCATTAAGATGTGCTGTTCATATAAATGAGATTATTATTATTATGTTTAATATTATTTATTAGAAGTTGTGCCTTATGGGGTATTCGAAAATGTTATCGATACAGTGTTTATGTGTTTATTAATGAAAGGCTGTTTGATTTCAGACAACTAGTACTTGATGGCCAGTGGGATGAGGTCCTGCAGTTCATTCAGCCTTTAGAGTGCATGGACAAGTTTGACAGAAAAAGGTAGGAGGTCCCAGGTTCCACACACCTTTATAAGTTCACATACGTAATGGTTCGTGTGGAAAAAGTTAACATGGTGAGGTAAAGTCTGACATGGCTTTGTGAAACGGTGTCAATGTCATCTGGATCACACATTGTCCTGTTGTGTCCAGATTCCGTTACATAATCCTGAAGCAGAAGTTTCTGGAGGCTCTTTGTGTGAACAATGCCATGTCTGCAGATGACGAGCCCCAGCATGTGAGTCAACACAACGGCTATTTTCAATGGACTTTTGTTTGTTTTTTTAGCAATTCAAGTCACAACAAGCCTACGCTGCTGAATGAAGCAAGTCACACTTTGACCCCCTTTGGGACATTTTTTTTTAGCAAAGTATTGAAACCTTCTCATTCATCGCAAGTATCCATCTTTAGAAAGCTCAACAAAATTAAAAAACCCACTAAGTTAAAATGAATGTGATTTAAGAAAGGTGATCCTATTTGGATGGGTTTTCAATACAATTCTTTCATCCTAATGGTCCGTTGTCTAGCCACATCAAGGATCAACCTTGTTCCAATCCTGCAAATAAACTATTGCAATGTCCCTCCAGTCACCTATCATGGTCATTGTTGATTGCCCTGATTACTTATTGGGCATAAAAGCCCTTATAATAATTGGGGCCAGGGTGGTTCAGTGGTAGAGTTGTTGTGGATTCGGTCCTACTATAAGGCGTCAGGAAAGGGCATCCAGCCTTAATGCCCCATGCTTCATAAATGTGAGGCATACGATGTAAAGTGCTTTGTGTGGTCACTAGGCTAGAAGAGTGCTATATAAAAATGAGCCCATATGTACACTGAAGTCTTGTGGATAGGGCATTTACTAAAACTTTGTTCAACTTGTTCTTGCTGTGTCTGCTGCAGTACTCATTGGCTTTCATACTCGAGCACACAAATACAAACACGTTCTGCAGACATTTCTTGCTCTATGGCTCATCCACTTTATTTGGACTGGCTGTAGGCCTCCTGTCACATGGCATTGCTGTGAAGGTAGCCCGAGTCAATCTGCCAGAGCTATCGGGTCTCATTACTGGATTAGAATTGGGCGTCTGTGGACATCTGCGCTGCTTTTGTTTGCATGCCTACCAGCAACCGTGTGAACCTTGGTGATACCGCATAGGCCCGAGTCTGTGCTCATTAGAATCAACAACAGAAGGTTTAGAGAGGATTTCTTTACCTTTGGCTTCTATTCGGCATTAGTCTTGAATCTTCTCCTTTTTAAACCTGACATTCAGAAGTCCCCCGTGCCCCGACAGTGTTTCTGGTGATAAATCTACATTTTAAAAGAAAGACCTGCAGCTGAAACGAGTGTCACAGTTTATTGATGTGTTTTTGAGTGATTGGTAGGCTAGAAAAGATCGAGATAAAAATGACTCCATTTGCCATGTATTCTTATGTTGCAGCTGGAGTACACAATGCAGGAGGCTGTCAAGTGCCTTCATGGCTTGGAGGAGTTCTGTCCCTCTAAAGACGACTACAGCAAACTGTGTCTGCTCCTCACCCTTCCCCGCCTCACCAACCACGCTGAGTTTAAGGCAAGGGGCCTGTAGAATCCAATGGACCATACTGTAGCTGCCATGGAGTAGTTATAATACTTCTGGGATTGAATGTATGGATGTGTTTAGCTTGCATGTTATACAAGCATGCTGAATGCTGGATCGCCACTTGTGTTCCCCAGGACTGGAACCCCAGCACTGCGAGGGTGCAGTGTTTTGAAGAGGCCTGCACCATGGTTGCAGAGTTTATCCCCGCTGACAGGAAGCTGAGCGAGGCAGGGTTCAAGGCCAGCACGAACCGCCTTTTCCAGCTGCTCCTCAAAGGGGTGCTCTATGAGTGCTGTGTAGAGTTCTGCCAGGTAGGAGGATCTGGAGGTTTGAGATGATCACAGCACTAACTCAGTTTTTTTGGGGGGGGTATTCACCTCGGTGAAGGCTTTAGGTCTTACATCTACGTTGCATCTTTATTCGGGTCCGATTTACAAAAATCAAAACCCTGAACAGATTTTGTGCCCAAGCTTGGTTCTGACCCCAAACCACTAGCTAACAAACGGGTTAGCGTCATAAGTTGGGGAGTGGGTGTGGGAATAGTTGCAATGTGCCTACCTCTAGGTTTGATCAATGAAATAAGTTGTTCAGTCACGGCTTCACTCTGCACCAGTTGAGCTATGTGCTTACTGATACACAGAGCAAAGCAACAGGAGAGGAGATCACAGAGAGCGAGGTTCTCTTGGGTGTTGACATGCTCTGCGGGAATGGCTGTGACGACCTGGACCTGTCCCTGCTCTCCTGGATGCAGAACCTCTCCCAAAGTGTATTCTCCTGTGCCTTCGAACAGAAGCAGCTCAACATCCATGTGGACCGGCTGGTCAAGCCCGCCAAAACTGGCTATGCTGACCTCCTTACCCCACTTATCAGTAAACTCTCCCCCTACCCCTCATCACCACTGCGTCGTCCCCAGTCTGCTGACACCTACATGTCTCGTTCCCTAAACCCAGCGTTGGATGGCCTGTCCTATGGGCTGTCTGGTCAGGACAAGAGGGGGTCCGGGGGAGACCCAGCTGGAGTTAAAGGGATGTCCCCCATGTCCCACTCCTTTGCAAACTTCCAGTACCCTGGCAGTGGAGGTCAGAGCCTGAACCGGAGTCTGATGATGGAAAGCTCCGGCTGCCACAGCATCTTTGAAGAATCCCCTGAGAGGTATGCACAGGATTGATTCATATCTTAGAATTTGAAATGAATGTGTTCTCCTGAAAAACCGAACTTAAGAGGTACAACAGAGGGGGTGCCTGTGAATATTTGGACATCTTGATCTTGCATAACACCTTCTGTGAAGTGGAGTATGAGCATCAGTGAGCAGCAGGCTGATAACAGTAATTATGTCCTATGTCGTAGATATGATAATAATATCAAGACACTTCTCTTGCATAGCTCCAGGACAGACACACCTGTGGACAACATGTTCAGCCCAGCTGGGGCCCAGAACACGAGGCCTGCCTCAGCACCTGGAGAGGACGCTCCATCAGACAGCCCTGCTGAAAGGAATGAGGTAAAGCCTAGCACACCTAGCCTCTATTTTCAAGGTGATTGACTGTTTGTGGAAGAACCTTTGATGGGGTCCCCCTCAATTATTAGTCCTTCTAAGAGAGGGGGAGTGCAAATTATATCAAGTTAGCCATCATTACTTTTGCAAGATGGTAAATGGGTTTATTTTTATATAGCACTTTTATAGTCCGATGTCTCACATTTACCGAGCATGAAGGATTAAGGCTGGATGCCCTTTTCCTGTTCCCTGCAATGGGGTCAAACATGCTATGCCTCACTTAGAGGCATGGGTTCTACGGCGGAGCCACCATGGCCCCAAGTCAAACAGAATTTGTTTTATTACTTGGTTCCAGTTTGGTAATGTGCTTCTTGCTCTCAGTGTCTTGAATGGGAGCCGCCTACCTCAGCAGTCTAAATATAAGCCAGCTCTGACCATGAATGTATTTCAATGTGATTTCTGTGAGTCCCTGACTCATCCTTCTTTTGCACCTCCTTGTCAGTCTGAATTATGTTTCAGCCCCCCCAAGGCTAGCCTGTTTGGCTGATTGATGGATCATCCCATCACTCCTGTCTTTCTCTACCAGAGCTGGAGTGAATATCATGGATGCCAGTCACCTGCGTGCAGTTCTCCAGAAACACACTCTCACTATCTCTGTTATTTCTATTCTGGGCCCCTCCAGTCATTGTGTCAAGTGTGTTTGTAAAGTTACTGCCATGCTGTCACCCAGGAAAGGGGGCAGCAACAGAACAAGATGTTCAGCCTTTGCCACTCATTCTCTTCTTGGTCATTTCATCTACCATCCCTCAACTTCCAAGTGTGGCAGAGCACCATTGACCCTCTGTTCACCTCGTAAATGACCAAGCCCATCAGATAGCCTGGAGAAGAAGCCAAAAGCAGAGTGTTTCAACAGATCATCGCATAAACCGCTCCACACATACAGGCTAAAGTTACACATTGACTTGGCTGAGGCACCTTTTCATGCGGCCTGTATGTTGTTGTTGTTTTTTTTAACAGCTGCGTGACTCCACAGAGAAGTTTGAAGAGTACTATCGGCAGCGGCTCCGCGTGCAGCAGCACCTGGAACAGAAGCAGCAGCAGAGGCAGCTGTACCAGCAGATGCTCCTGGAGGGAGGGGTCCAGGAGGAGCCCCCTGAGAGTGACATGCAGCATAGCCTCACTGAGAAGTTTCTGAACAGGTGAGGATGTTTAGGCTGAGAGGTGACACAGGGAAGACATGCTAGTAATGCATAGATAAGAAGGCAAGCTAGTAGTGTATAGATAAGAAGACATGCTAGTAATGTATAGATAAGAAGACAAGCTAGTAATGTATAGATAAGAAGACATGCTAGTAATGTATAGATAAGAAGGCAAGCTAGTAATGTATAGACAAGAAGACATGCTAGTAATGTATAGACAAGAAGACAAGCTAGTAATGTATAGACAAGAAGACATGCTAGTAATGTATAGACAAGAAGACAAGCTAGTAATGTATAGATAAGAAGACATGCTAGTAATGTATAGACAAGAAGACAAGCTAGTAATGTATAGATAAGAAGACATGCTAGTAATGTATAGACAAGAAGACAAGCTAGTAATGTATAGATAAGAAGACAAGCTAGTAATGTATAGATAAGAAGACATGCTAGTAATGTATA
>OMLC01082987.1:0-10939 GCA_900302585.1 Regalecus glesne
AATTCAATACTATTCTTTTCATTAAGTTGATTTATAGGGGGAGAAGTTCAGTCATCATGAGGGTCTCAGAGTAGAGCCTCTGCTCCTCTAGCTAGAGAGGAGCCAGTGGAGGAGGTTCAGCATCTAGTCAGGAGGTCACCTGGTCTCCTCCCTATTGAGGTGTTCCAGACACGTCCAGCTGGGAGGAGGCCACGGGGTAGACTGAGGACCAGGTGGAGGGATTATATCTCCACCCTGGGACCACCTCAGGACCCCCAGTCAGAGCTGGTGGATGTGGCCAGGAGGAGGAGGTTTGGGGTCCCCTGATGGACCTGATACCTCCATGACCTGACCTAGGATAAGGGGTTGATGATGGATGGATGGACACCATTAGTAAATGATTGCTAGACTCATTAGTTAACTGTTAATTAGCATTACTGTATTAACCAATGTTACCTCTTTTTTTATCCTCTTCATTACGCTCCTCATTTGGATTCAACCCCCTCCCCCCCAGTGACGGCGCCCCCTAAGAAGAAGGCATGGATCTGGCCTGCCTACCTGGAGGAGGAGCGAGCCGTAGCTGCCCCCGTCAAACTATTCAAAGAGGTCTTGTGGCTCAACTCTTACAAACACACTCGATGTGATGCGGTCAGAGCCATCCGGGGCGAGGCCCCCTTTGATACGCTGCTAACACTGAGGTGTCACGTTTGTCTTCCAGCACCAGTCGTTCCCTCAGAGCAGGAACGGCTTCAAGGTCGGGATGAAGCTGGAGGGACTGGACCCCTGCCACCCTTCCCTGTTCTGTGTGCTCACTGTGGCTGAGGTACGGACGAGGACTTGTCAGTCTGGTTCTGGCTAGACGACGAACCGTCCTCCCCATCTGAACGGTTCTATTTGTTTTGAGTCTATTGGTTACTTGAAAGTTTTTCTGGGTATTTGACGGTCAGCTCGACCAAACAGAATGAGTTCTGATTCCACTGGTCTTAACTAGAGACACATAAAGTACTCAAGTAGCAGACGAGATGTGAAAAGATAGAATCAGTGATGAGGACGATCATAAAAGGTCCAACAAATAAAGTTTGTGGACAAATAACCTTTTAAAAACCAATGGGGTGATAATGTTTTATCAAGTAGGGTGGTGGCAGTTGGGGCTGTGGTAGCTCAGTGGTTGAGAGCACGCTTCGGCAATTGATGAGCTAGATGTCGCGGGTTTGAACCCATTGCAGGGCGTCAGGGAATCTGGCCTTAATCCCCCTAAGCTCCATTTAAGTCTGTGTCCAACCTCACAAAGTGGGGACTGACGGAGACGTGTAAAAACAGACCTCTCATCAAGTAAAGCCAGAGGTGCTCAGAGGGGGACACTACTTTATCCAACCTAACCCCTATACCCATGTGAGGCTTAGCCAGTTATGACCCACTAACTATGGACCTCTGGCTGCGGTTGGAGACGGTGCTGCTGGGAATCAAACACCCGACTTGCATGACGCAGAGATGCACTGAACATAGGTGTCTTACCCCCCTATGCCACCGGAGACCCCCCCCCTGACAGGCTTTTCTGCAGGGGCTGGAGATCAAACCACTTATCTGTGATTAGTAGACGACCGGCCTGCCTACTGAGCTTTGAATTTGGTCTGAGTCAGAGGAGGCAGGAGTGTGTGAAGGGTCCACGCTCTCATCTCCTGCCTCCTTATCTGATTGGCTCTAGTTGAAGGCGAATCGGAGCCACTATGATTCTATCAAATGTGTTGGATTGTTTTTTTTCTGCTCATGATCGAAATCTGTGCTGCTCGGTAACACAGACCAGAGCAGGTCCCGTCAATAGCCAATGGGAACTTAAAGCGGGAGCAGAGAAAATTCTGAGTACGGGAAGAGGGGAGATAAAAACATCAGACAGACTCGAGGGCGATGTCCGGATGCATTGGAGCACACAGATGGAGGGAAAGTTAATCGGGTTGTGGCAGGAACACGACGGCCTGAACAACAGGAATTGCGGGACCCGTCACAGCCGCGTGGACGGAGAGACGTGGGTCTCGGCCGGCTCTGCCGGCGGGGTCTCACAGGTGGGCTCACGTCCTCACGGGATGGACGTTTTCAGTTTGGCTCGGTTGCAGGGGACATGGGTAAAATGTGAGCCCCCGTCTCGCGTAATCATTGAACGTGAGAGCCCCAATTTGTCCGTTATCATCCGTGTCTATGAAGTGGCGTGCTGAGGCTGAGACGGCGTCTCGTTGACAACGTGTCAGGATGTTACGGCTGTTGTAGTTTGTCTCTGGCTCTGGTGGAGAGGAGAGACCGACTCCGTGACATGACGGCAAAGGTGCGGGCTGTGCAGACGCTGCAGTAGAACTGGGGGACAGTACGTCATCACGCCAGCATTTTAACCTCCTCGCTGGTGTCCTGTCCCTGCACCACCCCTCAGATCCAAGGCTACAGGACAAGGCTCCACTTTGACGGCTACCCCGAGTGCTACGACTTCTGGGTCAACGCAGACTCCTGGGACGTGAAGCCCGCCGGCTGGTGTGAGAAGATGGGGCACAAGCTGCTGCTGCCCAAAGGTACCCGCACGCACACACGTTGTCTAACCATCACCACAGGCGTCCAGAGGAGAGCTGCAGAGGAGACGCTCCCTCCTGAAGACCCGCTTCTGAGCTGGTTGCTTTCTCTGCAGGCTGCAAGGACGGGGAGTTTAACTGGAGCATGTATGTGAAGAACTGCCGGGGTCAGCTGGCCCCCAAGCACCTCTTCAAGAGCCTCAACACGGTGAGTCGGGTTTTAAGTTTCGTCAGTTGATCACAGGAGGTCCTCCATGTCTGGGGATATTTGGGGATTTGGGGATGTTTGTGGGTTTTATTTGGGCATTCAGAGCTTCTGCCTGTATTTATGCCCGTCTGTCTACTCAGTCTGTGACTCCCTCTGGATTCCGCGCGGGGATGAAGCTGGAGGCCGTCGACAGAAAGAACCCGTCCCTGATCTGCGTGGCGACCATCGCCGCCGTTGTCGATAACCGGCTGCTCATCCACTTCGACAACTGGGACGACACGTATGACTACTGGTGAGCGCCAAGCGATTAGCGTGTGTTAGTGAGCACACAGCGTCCCAACATCCTGAATCTGGAGCTTCTCTCCCCTTTGACTCGGGTAGGGGTTAGGTGTCTTGCCCCAAAGACACATCAACAAGTTTTGCAAATAGGAGCTGAGGATTTGAACCCACAACCCTCCAATTACCAGACGATCTGATTTCAGATCGAGAGTCGGGGAAAGTTTTGGATGTTACACAAAACTTTGGAAAAAGGCTCAAACACTCTTTCCTCCTTCACACAACAGTTTTCCGCTCCAGAACCGCGCAAGTGGCTACTTTGGTTCTCTCTGTGAACACAGATCAAAAATCCGGAAGCTCTAAAAATATCTTTCGGATGCGATGCTGCTATAAATACTCGGTTCAAGATCCTTTTAAGATGTCAACAGCATCTCTAAATGCGCAGCTTCACCTGGCGTACGTCTTTGTTTTAGGTGTGACGCGAGCAGTCCGTACATCCATCCTGTTGGATTCTGTGAGGAGGCTGAACTGACCCTCACCACCCCAGCTGGTAAGAGACAGTGGCGGGAAAGAAACCCAGTGAGCTAGCGAAAAGAAAACGCGGTGCGGTGCAGCTAAGTCTTCACAACACCACAATGGTAATGGTATGTTATCCCCATAGCAATGTCGAGCCTCCTTTCAAAGGGTAAGACTTGCAAGATTGAACCAAATATAAAAGTAAGATCGAATACAGGCTAACTATCCAGCCATCCACGACCAGCCGCTTATCTGTGGTCGGGTCGCGGGGGAGCTGGAGCCCGTCTCAGTCCTCATTGGGCCAAGTGCGGAGAAACACCGTGGACAGGTTGCCTGTCCATCAAAGGGCAGAACACTCAGGAGAAGAGTCTCTTGCTCAAGGACCCTCTCTATTCACTCAGCTAGGCCGCCCCCAGGATATAGACTATTTGAATTTACTGGGATTTACATGCTAATAGTGATTTAACAATATCGGCCACCAGTATCCATGAACCAGTACATCTGGTGGGTCTCACCGTCCTGCAAAACGTGTGCACGTGTGTCTTCAGCTTTCGGCGACCGACATGATTCATATCTATTCCTCTGCTCTCCACAGAATATAAGCAGCCTAAGACCTTCTCCTGGGAGAAGTACTTGGAAGAGACCGGGACACAAGCGGCTCCAGCACGGGCCTTCAAACCGGTATGAGCCACAAACACGCTTATCTTCCCGAAGACGGATGACGGACAGCACACAGAATAACCATTTTATCACAGCACTCAATCAGTTCTTCAGGCTTTGTGTTCATGTCAGTTTGTACATAAAATCCAGCGCATCACAGAGGAAGCTGAGAGTGAGGAAAGGAGAGAAATGCAGGCTTGTGCGCGCTTCTTTACGGAGGGCCAAGACAGACCTAGTCAGGATAAAGGCTAACTGCATGCATGCGTTCTTGGATGTCAGAATGCCGATGATCAGTGTGGATGCATCCTCTGACCAGCACATACGTGGCTGAGATGGGGGCAGGCTCCCAGCTTGGGCCGACACCAGTTAGTCTGTGTGTGACACACCCATTAACATGATAATCATCCTGTCTTTCCACAGCGGCCCCCTCATGGCTTCCAGTTTGGGATGAAGCTGGAGGCTGTCGATAAGAGGAACCCCATGCTCATCCGCGTAGCAACCATAGCTGATTCGGAGGACCACCGGCTAAAGGTATGCGACGTATCATTTAGATGTTCCCGATTGAGATTTCTATTCCAGTTCCCCCTGCTCAATCTGAATCTTATCAAATTCTGGCCTACCCTCCTCCTCCAGATCCATTTTGATGGCTGGAGTAAAGAGTATGACTATTGGGTGGACACAGACTGTGCCGACCTGCATCCTGTGGGCTGGTGTCAGAAGACTGGACACCCTCTACAGCACCCAAATGGTGAGGCAGGCACACACACACACACACACGGTGTTCTTTTAGGCCCAGTAGTCGGGAAGGATGGTCAAGAGAGATGGCAAATTTTAATCTCCATGGATGAGTCACTGTTTGTTTCTGCCGCCTCCTGTGAGCAGTGGGTGGACTTTGTCCCAGCTCCAGTTTTATGTCATAATTATTCCCCACGTTGTGGGGGGTGAACAAGGACTTAGATGGAGCTTGGGGGATTAAGGCTGGATGCCCCTCCTGATGACCCGAGGAGGGTTTGAACCCACGACGCCTGGCTTGGAGACCATCTGCATTGTGTCATTAATGCTCTGTGTTTTGTTTGTGCGTGTGTGCTCAGGCTGCACTGACACAACAGTCCCCCCGGGACAAGGCTGTCCCACCCCAGGATGCAATGGGGTCGGCCACATCAGAGGACCCCGCTATGGAACCCACTACACGTCAGTAGTACTGCCTCACCTTTTGCACTTTCTCTCTTTCAAGTACCGTCCCTCTTTGTCTTCCTCTCACTTTGTGTGTTTGGACAATGGGAGCAGAGTGTGGCTTCAAATTGTGTATATTTGTACCTGTGTGGGCAGTCTGGACTGTGGGATGTTCAGTTATATTTGTCTGTGTGTGTGTGTGTGTCTGTGTGTGCCCGCGCAGTCAGGTGAGCTGTCCTTACTCGGAGGTGAACTTAAACAAGGAGGGCCTGGTCCCAGATCGTCTCAGTGGAGAACGACCTATGGCCCTAAGTGGACCTCATCACCGCAGCCGACGCCCCGATCCTCACCCAGCCCCCACATCAACACAGACCCCCACTACGCCAGAGCAGCCTGAAGGGGCGGACGAGTCCCAGAACAACAGGTGGGCATCATTTAAAAGCCCACCCAAACATGCCAGCAGTAGCTCTTGCATAACACACGGGAGAGACCGGGTCTCTGGAGCTCTTTCTTTCTCTTCTGAGAAAATCCACTCTCCAGAGTTCATGAGTGTTGAGTTCATGCAAGCAACCCAACCTGCCATTATCAATCATTTGTATCTGTGAAATCAGAATTCTCATTGAGGTCCTGATACTGAGTTGGACTGTGATGGCATCCTGATATTTATGTCAATGTGATGAGTGAGCTTGTCTGTGTTGCTAGGAAACCTGTACCAGTCGAAGCAGAGCGTCCTGGACGCACCAGCCAGCCTGAGCCACAGGGTGGGGCCAGTGAGCCGAGCCACAACGGAGCTGGAGCCAGACCCAAAAGGTGCAGCCACTTGCTCTCATCCGGGCATCAACTAAATCCGCTCAAGTGAATATGGAAGCTTGCCTCTTTCTCAGTCGGGCTACTTCTAAACTGCTGTTTGGTGATCTTCTGCAGGTCTGCTCCAGTTCCCAAGTACCTGAAGATGCACTATGTGAAAGAGGAGATTGGCGATGGCAAAGGTGCGTGTCTGCAAATGGGAGCTAGAGAGATGAAATCGGAGGGACGGACTAATTTTCAATGTAGCTGTGTGGTGAATACCTGTTTATATGCTCATGTCTCACAACAGTTTTCTCTGATCTGACTCCTCCCTTCTCTCCACCCAGCCTCTCCAGACTCCATCTCCCTCCAGCAGGCCCTCCACGAGTCCGTGTTCTCCCCGGGCATCTCTTCCTCCCCCCCACACCGGGTGGCTCTGTGTTGGGACAAGCACTGCCAGCTGCTCCCTGAGGTCCTGGGGCTCACGGCAAAGAGAGTGGCCACGTGGACCTCTGAAGAGGTCAGACCTGCCTACTGTCATGAGGCTGAAACACACTTCAGATTCTAATGCTTCTTGTTTGTCTGTCCTACTCGTGGGGCCGCGGTAGCTTCAGTGGTAGAGACTGTTTAAGAGCTGACGAGCCAGATGTTTGGACCCACCATGGGGTGTCAGGAAGGGCTTCCAGCTTTATTCCTCCATGTTCCATCTAAGTCCGTGTCCAACCCCACAACATGTGGACTAATGGTGAAATTTAAAAATAGACCCCTCTGCTTATGAGAGGAAAACCAGACTTTAAATCTAACTTCACCAAACCACTGAAGCTAGGCTCAGCGGTTGGTTTTTCAGATGAAGGCAATAGAGATGAGCTTGGGGCTGCAGATGAAATGAGCTCTCCTTGGGGCTACTGGGCCGTGTTCCAACGTGCTCGTGGTCATGTTTGCTGACTCCTTTGTCTCTCTGTTGGTCAGGTGGCTGGTTTTGTCAAAGGACTCCCGGGTTGCAAAGAGCATGCGGCTACATTTAGGACAGAGGTAAGAAGTCAGCTTGTTGTTCTATATGAAGTGCTAGACACTAGTTCACATTGTTGCCCCCCCCACCACCACCACCACCACTAAGTCACACAGGACTCGTGTGCCCCCTCGGCAAACTCACGAGGGGAAAAGCCTAAAGCACTTCTCTTCATCTCCCTAGCAAATAGACGGCGAGGCCTTCCTGCTCCTCACCCAGGCGGACATCGTAAAGATCCTGTCAATCAAACTGGGACCTGCCCTGAAGATCTACAACTCCATCCTTATGCTGAAGAATGCTGATGAGGAGTAGGACCGGGCTCCACGCAGAACCGCCTCCTCCTCACCAGTCCGTCAGTTCCCCGCTTCATTAAAGGCTCATTTAAAAGACAGAGGGTCACGCCACCCGCAACTGCATTGAATCTGTCAAGTTCTGTGACTGTCAAAGGTACGAGGAAGAGATGGAGCGCCATCGAACTGTAGCCCATGCCCACGTCTCTCCAAGCCTCTCTCCATGATGGACAGCCAGAGGGGGAGTTTTACATTGTAACATAAGGATTTCTTAATTTATATCATGTATGATGTTTTCTGAATGCCTGAGAGTAACAGCAGGAGCCATTTTGGAATCGGTGTTGTCATTCTGATGCAAATCCATTTTTATTTGTGACTGGTGGTCAGGTAAAGGCGCTCCAGCTCAGAGCAGACGGAACAAGTCGAGTGTGTCGGTCGCTTTTACTTGAAACCTTTTTTGGTTGTTTTTTTTTTCCGAGCGCTGCAAAGAAAACAACAATCCAGAACAGAGGTGACGGAAGACACTTGTCCTTGAGCAAGACACTGAACCTTTAACCGCTCAAGCCCTGAGATGGAACACTGACCTGTCCAGGGTGTCTCCCACCTTTCATCCAATGGGTGCTGGGATAGGATCCAGCATGACTCCACGACCCGGACGATGGATGGTCGGATGGATGACAGAAGTGAAGCAGGACCACTAAGTAGTCACTCTCGTCTCCACTAGATGGAGGTGGTGGGTCGCCCTACAGGTAGGTGGACAGCAGGGGATTTTTTAGAGTTGTGTGTGTGTGTGTGTGTGTGTGGGAAATGACAAGGGTTTCCCAGCAGCCCCTGGATGTTGACCTCTGGTCAGGCTATTTTGTTTTGAGGGTTTCAAAAAGCTGAATCGGATGACCCGTCTCTCTGCGTGCCTGATGATCCAGGTACGGAACTCACAAAAGTTCATCTGGACCTAACCTTCATCGAAGGACGTACCCGGATCGCTGTGGGTGTGTGAGGACCCGTTCTGCGGCTGAGCTGAAGGGCTTGACGTTACACTACGGCTGCTTTAGGCCGGATGGAGCGAGACAAACTGAAGGAGCTCCATCCTCTTTGTGTTTTCCTCTGTGTGAACGCTGAATCTGAATGTAAGAAGAAAACGATCTAGCGTTAAGCGAGACGCTCTTTTCCAGCCCATTCGACTGACTGACCCCGGGGGGCGGGGGGGGCTTCACATTGTTAATGGTACACATGTGCACAAGACGGCCACCGCGCCCTCATCAGAAACAATCCCTGCTTGTTTATGCTAAACTAAACAGTCTAAACGAAGTGCAGAGACTCGGTTTGTGAAGCTTTTGAGGAATAAGAAAAGTACGATGTCAGTGGTGATCCATGATGACACGGCCTGTGAAGTCCACAACCTGGAATGTGTACATCAGCTATTTATACCCAGACAGCTTTACTTAAGTGTTTTAATGTAAGGGGTAGTGTATGCAGCTTTCTGTTGTGTCCTTTGGCTTGTGGGGTAACTGTACCTGCTGGCTAGGATGTGTGAATGGATGAAATAAATGGGATGCACACTGCCGTCATCACCGGGCCTCCGTGGTGCCACCGGTGACCCCGATGCCCCTCCGGGGCCACAGAGCTACAGAGTGTTGGCCCAGGTCCTCTTCACGGCCTGATTCCCCGGAGCTGGTGAAACACAAGCAGAAGGAGAACACAGAGTTCACAGATGTCTTTTTTTTATGTAGGCTCATGAAGCTGGCCTCCAACTCCTCGTCCACAAGCCGGGGGGAGGGGGTCTCTACAAACATGCAGTTGTTATGCTGCTAGAGACGGACTCGTACAGGAGCAGGGAGCAGCTGCGGCACCCGGGACCCACTCTAGTCCTTTTCCCTGCTGCCTTGCTCAGGGGTACAGGCAGGAGTATTCATCCCAACATGGATGTCTCTTACATGGGGGGGGGCAGAGCACCCGGAGGAGACCCACACAGACAATGGAGAAGATGCAAACTCCCCACAGAAAGGACCTGGGATGAGATTCAGACTCACAACAGCAGCACCGTCCTGCAGCCCTGTGTGATGATGCTGATGACGTAGATTACAGCCATACCGGATTGGACGAGCCTCCGTACAGGAGCGGTCGAGGCCGGAGTGACAATCAACACCGTTGCCCGCTGTGTGGACCGGGTACCAATGGAAGCTGTGACCTCCACTGTGGTGACACCTGAGAGACTCGGTGGGATGGAGACGGTCCTGCATCTCAACAGATGGGCTTCACGTCCACCACGGTGTCGTGTCGTCTGTCGGTTCTTTCTCAAGACGCGTCTGACTGAAGGAGCTGGAACCCAGGGCTCTGATCTGCAGGAGACTGAGGCTGCCAGAGTTTTCCCTCAAAACCCTCTGAACACGCTGTTCGATGGTCACTAAGAATAACTTCGCTTGCCTTGCCATGGGACTGGACTGGACTGGCTGCCAATTCCCACGACCCTTCCATCACACACACGCACAGAAACCAAACACACACAGGGAGAGAGAGGGGGTTACGGAGGGGAAGAAACTGGGAGAGACAGACAGAAAGACAAGGAAAGGAAGAGAGACAGGTCCATTTCACATGTCACGATTAGTCCCCACGCTGTGGGGGTAGACAGGGACTTGGATGGAGCTTGTGAAGAGAGAGATGGGAGACAGAAAGAAAGAGTGAGATAAAGAACGACATAAACAGAGAGGAGAGAGAGACAGTGTGTGAGAGAGAGACGGTGTGTGTGAGAGAGAGACGGTGTGTGTGTGTGAGAGAGAGACAGTGTGTGAGAGAGGAAGCATCGCCTCTGCCACAGGAGTCTCATGTGAGTGAGGATGGTCATTCTTCGCGGCTCTCACGACACCCGCGGGTTCCGAGCGGCAGCGGCGGGATGATTCCAGCGTGTTAGTGTCAGCGAGGCGGGAACCAGGCGAAACTCCGCAAAGCCACGAAGAAGACAAGCAGCTACTGCCGGGAAAGCGCGGAGGATAGAAACGACACACGCGGTTTTTTTCCACCCCCGATCTAAAATGCAGAGGAGCCAGTTTCTGCGAAGGAGCGGCGTTCAAACCAAGGCAAGTAGCTCATCTTTACCAGCCGCACTGGGTTTTATTCTCACAACGGTGGAGGCGTTAAACGAGGGTATAGAGACAAGTCCGGGCACTGAGAACAACTGACTAGTGCAACGATGCAGTGTGACAATACTGCAGTACTATGTACAGATGTGCTAATACTGCAGTACTGTGTACAGATGTGCTAATACTGCAGTACTATGTACAGATGTGTACAGACTGTGCGTAATACTGCAGTACTGTGTACAGATTTGTGGTAATACTGCAGTACTGTGTACAGATGTAATACTGCAGTACTATGTACAGATGTAATACTGCAGTACTATACAGATGTGTGAGTCCGTGTCGTGGTGAACACAGTTAGGATCAGTCAGTCCGGGTCGACGTGGGGAAAACCCCGTGGTTGGTAACATGGCTCC
>OMLC01082990.1:0-11847 GCA_900302585.1 Regalecus glesne
ATGTGAGGACTTTGGTAGTATAACTAAGCTCTGTCTCTCTATAGCATTTTTCTTGTTCATCATTTGGGAATACACAGCTTCCCCATGTGCTCAATGGCCATCCTCCACACTTTCATGGTCCAATCATTGAAGAGAGGAGGAGGGTCTCTGAAGATGGACTGTATCACACACACACTCTCTTGAACCAATGAGCCAAAACAATATTCTGCCAAATATTCCATAGGTTCCCTGGTCTGTAGGTTCTACCGCTGAGCCCCTTCTAAGTTCATATTCTTTATATAGCTTGTAATTCCCTTATAACTCTGTTATCCTCTCTCAGTGTTGTATTCTGCACACCCTGTTTTATTCTGTATAGTCAACATCCATTGCATGCCTGTCCATCTTGGTAGAGATCCTTCCTCTGTTGCTCTCCCAGAGGTTTCTACAGCAATTATAACTGGATTCTATGTATGTTCCCCAGAGAAAAAAGCAAAAACAAAGACAATGCAAACATTTAATCTATTTGGATCCCCACTGGCTTGGAAACCACAAGCATACCGTGATGGTGACCCTCCGGATGCCATCCTCATTCTCTGACTCCTCGTGCTCTATGACTCCCTGTGGCAGGTTGGTGTAGTTGGCCAGCTTGTTGAGGAGAGAGGACACCATGGGGTTGCTGTCCATCTCCTCCTACAGAGAGAAGGGCAGAAAGAGATAGACTCAATAAACTAATAAATGTAACAGAATCACAAAACACAAGACCGGCCTGTGTAATGGTCTGTGAATGTCTCATGTGAAATAACAGTAGACATTATAGAAGCTATCCATCCCTCATCAACTGCTAATCTGAAGTCGTGTCACAGGGTCATGCTGGAGTATATTCCAGCACTCATTGGTGCAATGTCAGGATGCCCTTCCTGACTCCCCATGGTGAGTTACAACCCACAACTTCTGGCTTGTGAGTTACCAAAGAGCATGCTCTACTCCATAGCTATTTCAGCCCACTATCAGCAGGACCGTGCTTGGTATGTTCATTGAGGCAGAATCTCACTCACCATGCAGCACAAGCTGTGAATCCCTCAGTTAAAAGGCAACCAACCAACAAGTGCAATTATATTTTCATTTAAGCCTCAGAAAGCATTTTCACTGCTGTAATAGGGAATGTGTGAGTAACCATTTAAATTAGAAACTGGGTCTGGTTGATATTGATACGTGTAGATATTAATATTTTAGACTCAACACCTGGTTATTGATAGTGTGAAGGTTGGCCCCATCATGAGATGTTCACACTTTGGCTGCAGCTAATGATTATTTTTATCATCAATTCATCTACTGGATATTTCTTCTATTTATCAATTTCCTTTTATGCATGAAACACACAAGGTAACATGTAATATAAAAGTATTGGGGGTGAAGTGGCTTACCTCAAACAGTGCCATGTTCTGTTTCTTGCCATCGTAGAAGTGACCCCTGTCATGGTCCAGGTTGATGAAGGGGCTCGACTCTTGACGACTGTCATCTTTTAAAAAGGGCAGACACAAGCACACAGAGGGTCAGGCACGCCGATATGAACAGCAGCATAAGAGATAGAGCTGCAGTTACTGTTCACCAAGTTCAGCAAGCATCACACTGAACTTTACTGTCTTTAAATGTCTTCGTTGTGGGTCAGTGATATACAGCTCATCCGGTTCAGGCTGTATGTCGCAATTTTTGCTCTAATACCATTCATGCACAAAGCAATGTGATAGCGATGCTGGCCTTCCATCCTACACAACCCTGTTGTTACGACACACAAGACACACTCTACCACTGAGCTACCACAATCCCATGGACTTAGACGGAGCATTGCCATAAACAGCTTCATCTACACATCAGTTTCTTCCTTTAATCAGGTATGGGGAGAGTTTTAAAAATACACTTGATGATTCTTTTTCTAGTCATCTCATGCAACACCCATGCTAACCACTAGATGTCCACAGCCCCTTGAGGAAACACAGTTGACCCCCGGCTGGCTGCTTCATTTCATATTGTTTTGGTATTCTTGAACATTGATTGCTGTATAATGTGAGTTCATCCTATGGGAGATCAAGCCATGACGATGAAACTTGTTTTATCTTTCTGACAGGTCCCTTTAGTTAAACAGAAACATCTCCAGGTAGCAGGTCATATGCTTTTGGAGGCCTACTGGGACCTGTACCTTACCCTTGCCCTAGTGCACCGGCCATATCTCCTCTCAGTCCTGAGCATGCGGCTTCAACACATGACTGAAGATGCTTATGCAACACCAAAATCTCTGTCTAACCTGCTTGGTGAGCTGCTACCTGACAGGCACTCATTGCAAAGTGCTACGTTGCACTTTCCGTGCCTCCACGTTAACCGTCATAGAACATATCTGTAGAAATGGGATTGAAAGCAGGTCCGGGGCCCACTGGGACCTAATTAAATTAAACGTATTCTTACAAATATTGTGGTTTCCAAAGCTTGAATTTGCCTGGGACTGAAGGAGATGGATTCCTGTATCATTTTGGATAGACACTTTGATTTTATTTTTTTTAAGTAACATGCCAAATCTGCAAATCCCTGCAGCAAAAGACTGTCAAGACCGAACAGAGCACTTAAAGCTGCACAGGCTACTGGGCTAGAGAGGAAATAGTGTCAAACATAGTTTAGCTGATAGAAACACACCTGTTATAACCGTGAATCAGACAGCATTACACCACAGCAGAGGAGGGCTTGACGGATATCAGTGACATGAGGATGACAGAGCAAAACCACAGAACTCCCTCCTACTTGACTGAACAAGCTGCCTCGCACATTCTGGCATCACACCATGTACCCTCAGAGATATGTGTGTGTGTGTGTGCGTGTGTGTGCGTGTGTGTGTGCGTGTGTGTGTGTGTGTGTACATCTGTGTGTGTTCTTGTACTTCCATTTTTGTGAGGCTTGACTTGAGTTTTTAACTCAAGAATATTTCTGCAAAGTGAGGACATTTTGTCTGACCCTCACTTCTTCCCAGGTCCATTTTAGGGTTAGGATTCAAGTTAAGATTAGAATTAGGTTAAAATAAGGTTTACCGGTAGAGAGCGCAGGTCAAGAAAGGACAAGCCTAGCGTTGCGGGTTTGAACCAATCACAGGGTGTCCGGAAGGGTATCCAGCCTTAACCCCCAAGCTCCATCTAGGTTCATGTCCACCCACACATTGTGGGGGCTAATTGTGAGACGTAAAACTGATTTATCATTTTTAAAGCAAGGTTTAGGAAGGTTAGGAACATGGTTGTTCTGTTGGTTATAGCTGTGGAATGTAGTCAATGAGATGTTCCTGACAGAAAGAAGCACAAGAATGTGTCCATGTGTGTGTGTGTGTGTGTGTGTGTGTGTGTGTGCGTGTGTGTGTGTGTGTAGTGCATAGACCGCCAATCTGACTACTTTCCTACACCATGCTAGGAATATGTGCAGGGAACATTCCTCATACTTCTCTGAAACAAGGAAAAACGTGTTTTTACATGACAATCTAGAACATCTCTTCAAGATAATGTGACTGTTAATGGAACCATATGTAAATCTGTGTCGCTGAATTCGGCACGCATCCCAATGTTTACAAGCATACAACACGACTAGTCACCTTCTATACATAAAAACTCTCAAAATGCCATATTGAAAATGATATGCTGCAAAAGCTTGTCTGAAAAATATGAAACGTAGTAAATGAGGACAAATGAGAAGGTTTTACCCCACCATCCCCTTGAGCCCCTTGAAGAACTAACATGTTGTGAAGAGAGGTCCACATCTACGTATAACGTTTAGGCCCCACGCTGTGGGGGTGGACACGGATATAGACGGAGGTTGTTGTGAAACCTGTCCAGAAATTATAAAATATAGAAATTAAAAAATTTAGCTAATTAGACAATCCTCTCCCTTGAAAACAACTTTATAGGGTAGTCTCCTTATCTATACAGCCTTCCATTACTGCACAGCCACTGGTGCGGATATTGTGCACATCCCTCAAGCAGTACTCATCTCTGGGCCTTCCTGTTTGAGATGCTAATAGAAGGAGGCACAAGTGAGTTTTTAAAATCAGCTGAGCCCATGTTTTAATACTCAGCACTGTGTGCCAGGGGGTAGCAGGTCACACTCAAAATGAAAGGAAATGGGGTGGGTTAGACAGTATTCTCACAGAGAATGCTCTGGTAGAGACTGAAGGGAGGGGTGTTCTTTCACCCCAATGACCTTCATGGTGCTCTGTACAAGGAAGGCATGCTTGGATTTTAACTGAACCTGAAGATTCCCCTTACCTTTCCGGTAACCCATACCTAATAAGGTGTTCCAAAACTCTCTGGTAGAACAAGAGCATAGGTCTTTTGTTAAGTTGTGTTCTGGCTCTACCATGCAGATTACCAAGGACATGGTGTGGTAAAGTCAGACAGAGTAGAATAGGAGTGTGTGTGGTGAGTCAGATCAGTCCATCTCAGGGCTTGAGCAATGAACCCGTAACGGTTAGAACCCTGAGATGGACTGGTGACCTGTCCAGGGTGTTTCTACACCTTTCACCCAATGAGCACCGAGATGGGCTCCAGCATGACCCCATGGCCTGACCTTGGACAAGCAGTTGACACATGGATGGATGGATGGAAATCCCAGAGGATCCTTACACTTTGCCATTTTGGAAGACAATGAGGTGTTGAGTTCTTCTTTTTTTAGGGACCATGTGAAGCTTTTTACATTGTCACCATTTGATGCGTCACAGATTACAGCTTCAAGCTAATTCACATCTGCAGTCCCAGCATGTCTTTTTGGTGGTGGGAGGAAACCGGAGCACCAAGAGGAAACCCACAGACACGGGGAGAACATGCATACTCCACACAGAAAGGACCTGGGACGGGACTCAAACCCAGGACCTTCTTGCTGCGGGGTGACAGAACTAAACACCGCATTTGATCTATCAGAAAATACTTGAATTGACACGACTCCACATCAATGGATTAGTGAGGGAACAACCAGTGTGCAACTGTCTGTGTGTATGGCCATGTCTGTGCATGCACACGTGGGCACAAACACACACACACACACACACACACACACACACACACAACGCCACTAGTACAAGTGAAGCATGCTCATGTTCAGTGTGATCTTTGACTTCCTGGAACAGATTGAGGAATGTTCATATTTTTTGCAGGCTTTTGCTTCTCATAACTTACTCACATCGAACACGAAATCTTTAACTATGGGATCAGTACAAAATTGAACCAAAAGATTCACATCTCAGTTTAAAACTTCTCAGCGCACCAGTCGGCACAGGAACATGACCGAACTTGAAACCGTGTCGAGTCAAACACACCTCTTAAAGCTGCTGTTTCTCTCCTTACCCTACAAGTAGGAGCCGGTCGGAATGACGTTGAACGCTTGTCACTGTGAAGTGTGTGTCCACATTTTATACAGCATGTGCCTGCCATAACACGCATACAAGCGTGTCAGTGTGCTTCACTCAGCTATGATGGTATGTATGTGTTTGTGTGAATGACAGAAATAAAATGTGAACGAGAGTTTAGCACGGTATGTGTGAATTTGCTTGTAGGAGATGTGTTTGTGAAGCATTGAGAAGCATTCAGGTGCTTGGTCATATTGGCGACCAGAATATATCTTTAAACTAGATAGTAGATATTTCACCTTGCAGTTCTCAGGGAAAGTGTACCTACCAGAGTGATGCCCCTGAAGTGGGTCCCTGTCTTCCTCCTCTTCTTCTTCTCTGAAAACAGCGTCTGCAGACCTGTAGCTGTTCTCCCTGGTGCCATCTTCCACAGGAACCACTGTGAAGTTGGTGGGCATCCTGAATAGTCACTTGCCCGGGTAAAGTGTATAAAAATAAAGTGCCCGATTACTCCAAGACAGAATTCCCAAAGTGGGATGGAAATCCAAAAAGCCACCGAACCATAACTTCCACAAAAGAAACGAAGATCCACCTTAGCCTTGTCGAGTTCAGATTAAATGGAAGCAAAGCTTTAAATCGGCTAGCAGTGAAGCTTACAAGAAAACCAGGGTTTTAGGTCCAACTGCCTCATAACATACTACCTTTGACGTTTGCTTTCATGTTTGTTTTTCGTGTTTCCTTGCTTTTTGCTTCTCTCCTACCACTCTGTTCATGTTTCCCTCGTTCCCTTTCCAACAAAGCAAAGGCTGAAATATCTTCCGTCCTCCTAACCTCCTCCTGTTCATGAGTCAGGCCAAAGTCCTCCAGTGTATCTTCCTGCTTCCTCTCCCCCTCTCTGTCCTTGTCTCTCTCTTCTCTACCACTTCACTTCTACGTCCTCTCTATTTACCACATGATGGGTGCTGCTCTCCTTAAAAGGAGTATTCCACAGCTCCTCCTACTTATTGTATGACACCCCCCGGCTCACCTTGCCTTAAAATCCAAAGGTAGGCAGAACAAAAAATGACCACACACATTAAACCGCCTTCCTCACTTCCTACCCAGCAAGCCCATGTGACCGGGGTGCAAAGCCAACGCTGAATCGAACAAGGAAACTCTGGCTATGGCTGAGGTGTGCAAACAAATGTCAATTCTAATCTTTGTGCAACCTTACTTCTGTCCTTCCCCCAAGCCAGCGGCTTCTGTCTTAACCCCTTCAGGTAAACAAAAGGGTGTTTCCTCTTTCCCACATTGCATTCTGGGTAGAGGTGAAGGAATTTATAGCCAGCATGGGACAACATCACACGCAGTCTCCCTTCTCGCTCCACACACGCACACATACACTCACACCCACACTCACACTTCCTCTGACTTTCATGATCCTGCCAAGGGAAAGGCAGTAAAGAATACAAAGGACTTTAAAATAAGTATGAAATACACACCTGCACAAATACACACAACTACACACACACAAATCTAAATCTTTGTCCACAACAAATACACACACATTAACTCGCACTGTGCCGCCAAAGTAAACACATTAAAAAGCCAGAGCTAATAGTTGACCGAGCTGGGTTTCCAGCAACATATATTACAACAGCATGGTAAAGAAGGCCTTACAGCCTGAGATGACAATAAAAAAAGCATATCGACATCAGGAAAGTAGCTCAGTAGTAGAGCGCGCACTTTGGGAGCTAATGACAAGGTCCACCGCAGGGTCTCGGAAAGGGCCCTAATCCCCCAAACTCCATCTAAGTTCATGTTCACTACCACAACATGGAGACAAATCATGACACATAAAATGGACCTCTCATTCTGGATGGTAAGGGACAACACATCTGGATTTTATAACCTGTTGGCAGGAGAGTTAAAATCAGATCAAATAAATGCTTGGAGAGCACAAATACATGAGAAGGCATTACTGAGGAGGGCTAGGACACCGTCAGTCAATGCAAGACTCAAATTACTTCAGTATGAATTGTACATGAGCACGCATAAAGACCCCTCAGTATAAGTGGAGGGTATATAAAGAGAAGAGAAGGTATATAAACCCTGTTAAAATCCATTATATTTCCTTAACATCTACAATATACAAATATCTGTGTAAGTGTCTGAATTTGTTACACTCACCTCAGAATTACCCTCGCCCTTTTCTTCCTAGTAGCCAAATTTGTCTCCCCCCAACATGGCCTCTCCCACTGCCCTAGTTTTTCTGTGTGTGTGTGTGTGTGTGTGGGTGCTGAAGGACTGGAGACGGGACTGGACCTCAGACGGAGGTCCAGAGGCTGTATCTCATCAGCCATAATCAACTCACTCCCCATCAACTCTCACTCTTTTATCCATCACCCACTCCAACTGCACACAAAGGGTGACTGCGTCTTTGCAGATTTAGCCTGAAATCTCTGGAACAATCTTCCCCAAGCCATTTGATTTGCAGAATTTTTGGGCAAATTTTTTTTTGTTAAAGAAAGAAAAAAAAGATTCCCCTATCAGTTCCACAAGGGGAAATTTGGATTTGTCTGCATTTTTGATCCAACCTATTGTATAGGAGCAGTGAGCAGCCAACATATCACGCTCAGGGAGGAGTTAGGGGTTAAGTGTCTTGCTCAAGGACTCCTCGACATGCTGTATGCAGGAATGGGGATCGATCCTGCAACCTTCTGATTGCCAGATGACCGCTCTACCCACTGAGCTTAAAAAAACCAATCTCTAGGGGGGAAGCCTTTTGTTTTATTGAAAATTTTAAACTATACTTCGTATTTTATTGGTGTTTTTGATATATGTGTCTGAATAAAGTAAGATTTGATTGATTCATATGGACCGGTTATTATCTTTATTGTTGACTAATGCCCTTAGCTTGTTGTTGTTGTTTCTGTCTGTCTGGGTGTATTTTCATTTCATCTATGCTATTTACTCTTATTTTTCATGATTTTATGTTAAGCACTTCGTACACCTTTTTAAAGTGTCACTAAAACCATCTTTTACTTACTTACTTCGCCAGATCGCAGTGCCTTGTTCACTTCAGCCGATCTTGTACCTTACATTTACAGCCGTTCACATTAAGGCCAGGGACGCCTCAAGCTACGCAAGATCGATTTCAGACCTCGTTGCGTTCTGGAATGTGTCACCTGGAAATCCTAACATGACGCCAGCAAGAGCTGCAGTCTGAGCATTGCCGCTAGTGGGCGCTATATCGTGAAACAACAACAGGAAGCTGGCCCTCTCTGTTGGGTTCACTTCCCCTCAAAACAAGTACACAACCATGGCTGAGCATTTCGATGAAGCTTTGGCTGAACAGGTGCGAATGTATCGTTATATTTATGACACTTCGTCACCTCTTCATTCATACAAAAATCCAATTGAAATAGCTTTTAATGAAATTACAACCCAAGAGCCCACGTTGCTGGGCCGGGCGTGGTCATCTACGTTCAACGTACTTGCGTGAAGCATGTCCCTGGCTTAAGCCACATGTTCGTGGGTATTTTTATACGAAGCATAGCTAAATTACTAATATAGCTTTATCTTTGCATTCCATCCACACGCCAACGGTATTTTGGTGTCACTAAAACAGCTTTTTATGTTTATATGTAATAAAAAGCCATACAATAGATCTGACGTCGTACCTCATTTCACGTTTGGGCCAATCACCAATTCCACTTCGTCGTATGTCCACACAAATGAGTCGAATTTTCCCATTCGCGATAGCAGCTTGATATTTTTTACCAGGGAGATGTTCAGTAAATAAAGGTAAATAAGCACCTGTCTAATAACCACCTTAATAAACAGTCAAATAATCGTAGAAATACAGACTAGCTAGTTTCTGTCAAGTCGCTACCGCCACAGGAAGTTCACCACGCACCCTCATAAGGTGACTCTCTGGTGTTTGACGTATCATTGCCGTAGACTTTATCGCCGCCTACTGGCTGTTGCTTGGTAAATAATGACATTGTCGTTCACCTCTATTTGAAGTAATGGCATACAGATGAAGGACCGAGTTTCTTTTCAACCTTCTATAAGTAATTCATATTGTAACGACCAGAGGTTCATAAAGGGCCACTATCTCTTGGATTGGAACCTTTAGCTGACTGGTTAGTGTGTTTGCCTTTGGTGTGGACGACCCGGATTCGGTTCCCCGGCTGACCCCTGAGTTCGCCACAATATTGTGCATTTGTGTTCCATCTCTATCTGTAGGTACGATTGCTGACTGCATGCGATTCCTATTACTATGATCCTCAAGTAACCGTTTTATTGCCCCCGCTTTACTTGAACACATTTGCCCACACTAAATAAACCTGAACCCTCATACTTGGAATTAGAGCTTGAACTCAAGTGTGCAAACCTAAAAGTGGAGCTGATGAGAGCAGAATCAGATAAAACACCATGGGAAGTCCAGCACAATCTCTGGCAAATGGGCATGAACAAGTTCTGAAAGAGGAAATCCAACAATGTAATTCCTACTCAGATAAGAATCACATATCAGGATGTGTATGTTGGTCATTGAACCAAACAATATGCTGACAACAAAAGAAAACCCAATGGACAAGACGCATTACCCACAGCGGGCATCAGACGTGTTGTGCAGGAGGGGACACTCAGTCACTAAGATGGAAAACACTGTCCGTATTCTGTAAACTAGAATAGTGGACAGAATAACCCTGTGGTGGAATCAGCATTGGATATTTGAGAAAAGGTGCAATTCCTCTACAGTGGACAGTTGGCTCGGCCATAGAGGATTCATGGAGAAGTCCGTGTTGAAGTTGGGCCTGTGTGTTTCAGAAACCACCAGTAGAGAGCGCTGAAGATGTGTGAGGTCAAGTCCAAATATATGTCCAGCCCATTATCACAAATTACAAATGTGCCTCGGTGGGCTTTACAGTAACACGACATCCTCTACTGACACCCTCACCTTGGACAAGGAACAACTCCCTTAAGAATCTTTAACGAGGGACACTGACAGGAGGAAACCTCAGGGAGGGCCATTGAGTAGGGATCTCTCT
Source organism: Regalecus glesne (assembly GCA_900302585.1). NCBI lineage: Eukaryota > Metazoa > Chordata > Actinopteri > Lampriformes > Regalecidae > Regalecus > Regalecus glesne. The sequence goes on from OMLC01082990.1 coordinate 10,384, forward strand.
CACAAGATGGACGGATGTGCAATAGATGTTGTGCATACAGAACTGAGAGAGGATAACAGAGTTATAATAGAATTACAAGAGATATAATAACAACACCAGCAATGATAATAATAATCTCCATCATAGGGGCAGTGCATGTTAATGAACACCTAGAATGTAAGCGCACCAAATTTAGCCACCAGGATAATTCTCCTCATTTCCCCAGCTTTCGCCAGATGAGTACTGAGATAGGCTCCAGTTCTCATGTGACCTGTGCTCTGCACAGGCCTGTTCAACTCTCTTACAGCTTGTCATCAAGGCAGAGTCAGCTGGCCTGTGACTGAACTGCCAGTCTCTCTGCTCTCCGGACAGAACTGCTACTCTACACTCCTCAGAGGGCTTACGTGTGAACACTGAAAAGGCAAAAAAAAAAAAAAATAAGCCAAAGGGAGAGCGAGGTAGAGCTGAAACCAAATCCCTTCAGCAAACAGCAGAAAGGTCAGTGCTGACGCAGGCCTGGGAAAAGGCAGCCCTCCCTCAAGACCATATACCTGAGTGGCAGGTTGCTATTTGTAGCTGTCTATACCTGTTTACTGACTGCGCCACTCCAAAACCAGGTAACTAAACAAACACACTCCGGGGTTTGGATGACTCTCGTGTCATTACACACGGGGTGCATTTCAGCCACCGCAGCCCCGGGCCGCCGGCCTGCGAGATACTAATTCATGTGTAAATACACAGGACTCGATGTTTATCGGAGCTGAGGTCGAGCTCGCTCCAAATCCAGGCCATGCGGGTGTGGATTCCGTCCAATGTCGAGCCCCTGCTGAAGAAACTTGCCGGTGTTCTCATGTTGTCTTGAAATCTAAAGATGACCCGGTCCGGTTGAACAGCTCTGCAGTGGAGTTCTTCAGTCTGAGGCGTCACCACAGTCTTCAGGGATACCTGCCTGGTGGTGGGAGCAGTCATGGTAGTTCGACGGTACAGAGCCCGCCTCAGGAACTGATGAGCCAAAGGTTGCAGGTTCGAACCCATCCCAGGGCATCTGGCTGTAATCCTTCAAGCTCCATGTCAGTCTGTGTCCACCCCCATAACGGGGGGCCTGGTGGGGGGCGGGGGGGATTTAAAACCGGACCTCTAGCAGCCGCGGTCCGTCACTGCTACTTGGATGAGTGCAGATGCTGCACACCCTCGTCTGCCAGGCTGTGTGGCATCTGCACACATGAGACCCTCATAAAAAATCATCTTCAATTTTGGCTTTTCGCTGGCAGCTCAGTTGGAAACTTGGAAGCAACAGTCAACATGGAGTCTTAGTGGGGATCCCGTACAGTGGCTGCCTTGTGCTCGGGTCCCTCGTCTTTTTTGGGACACGTCCTTCTACGCATGCAGAAATGCCCAGAACACCCAGTAGTATTTTCATTTATTCTCTCACATGCATAATTCAAAGTGGCACGGGTGAGCGGGCCGGACTCTCCCCCTCTGTTC
>OMLC01082996.1:0-12169 GCA_900302585.1 Regalecus glesne
ATAGTTTATTTCAATATGAGATGTTTTTGAAAAAAATCCTGGTTTCTACTCTCCAATCTCCACAGTGACAGTCTGCGTGACAATATTGATGACCTAGAGGACCTGGGTTTTCCTCCTCCACCCTCTCCATTCTTCTCTGCCATCTTAGCAGCGTTCCAGCCTACTGTATGTGATGATGCTGAAGAAGCATGGCGATGCCATGTCAACCAGCTAGTGACAGACTTGGATGGGTCCTGTGCTGTCTACACCTTCCACGTCTTCTCGTCACTCTTTCAGGTAAACCAGCAGACTCGGCTTAGCGTCTGTAAGAATCCACCTGACAGAAACTCTCATCCATTACTCGTATGTTTGTGGGTTGTGTTATAATTAGTGGAGTTTCTTGCTTTTTTCCCCTATTTTTACTGTGGCATTTTGTCGCACATCCCGTATGACTCACAATCTGTACTATTCTGTCACAAGCGTGACAGAATAGTACATTGGATGGCCTAACTATTTCTCTCTCTCTCTCTCTTTCTCTCTCTCTCTCTCTCTCTCTCTCTCTCTCTCTCTCTCTCTGATTCCCAGAACATCCAGGGAAAGTTCTGCTCCTTGACTACTGATGCGGCCACTTATCTTGGAGAGGGCCTGAGGGGAATTGGGTCAAAGTTTGTTAGGTCCTCGCAGATGCTGACCACATGCTCAGATTGCCCCACAATCTACATTGATGCCGACACTGTGAGTATTAGTGTGGTGCCTTCTGGCACTTCTTATTTTGTCAGCATATGGGAACAGGCAAATCGGAAAGATGGGATTTGTGTTGAGTTGGCCACTACTGTGGTCACGGCAGGAGGCTCCAGGGTTTGATTTGTGAGAATTTGAGTTGTTTCCTTGACATTTTACCATTTTTACCATTCCCAGTTTACTAACACTAGTCAGTATCCTTTACTCCAACCTGAACCATCAATTTACATGGAAGTTGACATGATTGTATCAGTGTGTGTCAGGCCTGTGGTGGAATGGTACCCTTCCCCATTTCCATCCATGACCTCAGCTTGGGTGAAGTGGGTGTATAGAACAAATAAAATGATTCCCAGTATTTCATTGATCAATTTTCTCTGTGACCCCTCTCCCATGTCGACATCCTACTCATCGTCATCATCATCCTTTTCTTCAGATCATGTCTTACGGCCTCCTTGAGAAGATGAAGTTCAGTGCTCTGGAGCTGCAGGAGTACCTGGACACCTACAACACCAAAGAGGAGGCCGCTGTGTCGGTAGGAAACATCACTTTTTACATCCTCATGACTTGAATAAGGAGATTGCCTCTCCAATTAAAGTTAAGTTCAAGCCCCCTGCTACAAACTGCCACCCACAGGGTCTGCTGTTTTCTAGTCCTATGGGAGTGAGCAAGGAATTAGACTGCTAATCAGCAGTGCCCAATAAATTGTCACACATAAATGATCTCCCATTATTTAAAGCTAATTGGGGAAATTGGGTTTCTTGCGGGTATTCCAGATTCCTCCCACCATGAAAAAGTAGAGTTAATACACTTGCCTGTGCCTCTGACCAAGGCAATAGAAGGAAGAACTGGAGTGGGTCCCTGACCACTGCAGCTGCTCACTGCTCCTATGCAATAAGATGGGTTGAATGAAGGGAATTAATTTCTTTGTATGTATCTATGTACAATGACAATAAAGTGTCTTCTATAAAAAAAAAATCCCTCCCTGCTTTGCCTCTCTCCTCTTCTATTGTCTCTTCTGCCCCTAGTGGTTGAGAAACTGTAAGGACACATTTCCCAGGTGTCATGGTGATGATGTGGTCACTTGTCAGCCGGGAGACTCAGAAGAGAAGGTCAGGGAAAATTACTCTTAATGAATATTTATATATGGTTTCTTGGGCACAACTATTGAGAAAGTGCATAATTAGTAGCTGCTTTCACTCTGACTCCATCCTTCTCCCTCTCTTTCTCTCTCTATGCTTGAAAATGATTTTTCTCTCTTTCTTTGCTCCCCCATGTTGCAGGACTGTCTGCCATCTTTGCTTGTGTGTAATGCGCAATGTTGATTGCCTTAACAGCACTCAGTTGTTTTTTTACGAAAGGGTTCTTAATATCCCAGTCACAGAATGCTACTAAAATGAGATGAGATGGATCAGTTTGGGGGTTTAGAGGGTGGGGTTGTTATACTGCTGTAGTGTGCACCTGTTCTCGTAGCCTGACTGTGAATGCCTCTGTCCTGTTCTGTTCTGTGTTGTGCTGTGCATGTGTTTGACTGATGCCTTGTCTTCCTTTCACTACATTCTGATGTCCTAACACGCTCTCTCGCTGTCTAGCAAATGGAATCTCTTGCAGTAAGTTCTCTTACAAGTTTCTTCATTTCAACCCCTTTTTTAAGTCCCTCTTTCACAACAAATAACAGCTTGAGTTATTCTGCATAAGACAACCACCTAAGCCAGCCAGTTTTACATTTTTGTACCAGGTGTATGTGTGTGTGTGTGTGGGGGGGTGCTTGTGTGTGTGGGGGGGGGTGCTTGTGTGTGTGCGTGCTTGTGTGTGTATAAAGAGCAAGTGTGTTCTATGCTAATTCAATCTGAACCTTTTTCTTTCCATGTCTCGTAGCAACTGGAGCTCTGTCAGAGACTCTACAAGTTACACTTCCAGCTCCTCCTCCTCTTCCAGTCCTACTGCAAGCTCATTGGTCAAGTCCACGCAATCAGCTCTGTGCCTGAGGTGCGTCAAGACAGTCACATTTTCCAAAAAAATGATCTCTAAAGGCTTGAAGGGTCTGCTGATCTGAGTAAAACATTCAGTCACACCTACAAACAATAAATTAGATCTTGAATTTTGATCTCTGAAAGTGAATGTTTTGCGTTAGGAAAGAAAGTCTCAGTTACACACACACAAACACACACATATATACACACACACATTGACCCACCACCTGTTTCTCTAAACCTAGTTGCTGAACATGTCACGAGAACTGACTGACCTGAAGGCCAGCCTGCAGGCAGCAGAGGCAGCCGTCGCCAGCGACCTTGAACACACACACCTGGCTCACACTCATGCCCATGCCACCCAGGTTGCAGCCATGGCTGTGCCCAGTTTCCCCAATTCTGAAGCAGCTGTCCAGGCTATCTTGGAGTGCCTCAAGAATCAGGAGTTCACCAAAGCCGTCCGCTACATCCAGGAGTGCAGGTATGTAAAAAGTGCCTGTCAGCAGCCATACTCACGCATGCGAGAACAAACCAAAAATAGCCCTCACGTGCGTGCACACAGATCCCGAACAGCAACACTATAAAAGACCCGTTTCTACATGTCATGATTAGTCCCCACGTTGTGGGGGGTGGACACGGACTTAGATGGAACTTGGGGGATTAAGGCCGGATTCTCTCTCTGGCACTCGGTGGTGAACTCAAACCTGCTGCCTCAGGCTCATCAGTTCTTGAAGCGAGCGTGCTAACCACTGAGTTACTGCGGCCCCTGAACAGCAACACTATGCTCTCATTATAATGCCAAATTCTTTAGGTGTCAACAGCTTTTCCTCCCGTTCTCAGCTCTCCTTTTCCCAGTAAACTGCAAAAAGAAAAGCTTATCAAGGTATTTAAGTCAAATAATGTCTTGTGCTGCTTATTTCAAGAAATTGCTTGTGCAATGTTCTTATGCCTCAAGCAGATATTACTTGAGATTTAAACAAGATGGAATACCTTGATAACCTCTTTTTTTGCAGTGTAGGACCATTTTAGCCTAAACTGATCCCCTGTTAAATGTGGGACAGAAAGCACACTGTGTTTCTGTCCATTTCTCTCTCTCCTGTTTATATGCAACCCCCCCCACGCACACACACACACATCCACTCTTGTTGTGTTCACTCTTCAAACTGACTCACCACCTCTCACCCGTCCCACAGGAGGCAGTGGCCTAACGGAGTGTTTGGTGGCAGCTCAGAGAGCGAGGTCCAGACGCTGCTCAATGTCTATTTCCGTCACCAGACACTGGGCCAAACTGGCACCATTGCCCTGGTGGGCTCCCGCCAAGACCTAAGTATCATCTGCTCCAAGCTGCTGGAGCTCAACGGTGAGATCCGCGACATGATCCGCCGTGCTCAGGGTTACCGCGTGGTGACCACTTACCTCCCCGACTCCAGCGTCTCCGCAACCAGCCTCTGACAGGACCTCAGGAGCCCTCCACCCCCGCCATCCCCACCCCCAGCTCCCCTTTCACATGGATCAATGACCACTCCAAAACTGTATCTACCCATCAGGATGAATGCAACATTATCCCCAGTCATAAAGCAGGTGGGCTCACTGCAGCTGACAGCGTCGCGGCTCGGGCCAGTAACTCCCACCAAGCCAGCGCTGATAGACAAGACCCAGCACCCACATACCTGGCCCTTACCCCCGCCTATGCATCTGCTGCCCCATATTCTTGGCACCAGACAGACCTCAGCCTATCGCTCAACTCAACACTAGAGCCACAACCACGTACAAATGATGACCCAAACCTAACCCAGCTCCCATGTTTGCAATCCACAGTAAAATTGGATGTATCCACAGCAGACCCTCCCACATCCCCAGACCTCTTCTCATCCCATGGCTGTTCAAATATACCAGCCTACCAAATGCAATGTGAACCACTGCCCCCCACACAGCAAGAACCACACAACTGCTATGGCAATGATGTTTATTACCCTTCAAGAAGTTATTCTTCATACAGTTCATCACTGTTACATATCTACAGTAACAAGGATCTGTTGTCTCCTTTGACCCCCAATCCTCTCACCATTATAACATCAGAGCCCACCTTTATGGCAGGCTCACACATATATGGCTCACCTACCCTGATCCAAAGTTCACATGTTCCCCATTTCCCACAATCGCCATACAAACACCCGGACTTACATTCAGGTTCATTCCCAATCCTGGACCCAGTCCACAGCACAGTCCTAACACAGGGCCCTCCTCCCTGTGTCTCCCTACCCAAATCCACTCCACCTCCCTGTCCCCCTGCCCGGCAAGAGGACATGGGATGGGTGTTTTGCTGCTGTCTCAGTGAGCCCGTCACGTCCCTATCTCGCTACCTGGGTAAGGTTGGACATGCTGCCCTGATCCTACTAAAAGTAGAGGGGCTCCTGAATACAGAACCTTCAGATGTTCAGATCTGAGACATTGAGTTTTCTACATGAGGACCTAACTGACCCAAGAAATCTACATGCCCAAGTACTTGGCCTTGGCTGTTTCTGACTTACTTACATATCCAAATATTTAAGGAAAGGGAAGCACCAAAGCACTGTGGGTCTTGAAAAGAAGCCTTTTTTTATAACAAAGGGTGATATTCTTGAGATTACAGCATGTATGACTGAATCTACTTCTTACTAGAGACTGTTGACTGCTGGTAAATATCACCTAATGTGACCCTGACCTAGGGTAAGTTCTGTTTTTAAAGGTTACATATTGGGGTTGGGCGATCAATCTGCTCCTAGCTTTAGTCCTGCTTGATGATCATCACTCAGCATCACAGCTTTTCCGCACTTGAGGACCTATGAAGGCGCCCAGCTGGATTTAAACATGCTTCCCTGGAGGACCTGAAAGATGAGACTGAACTGTTGCTATTTCCCATAGGGAAGAGAGAGGGAGCTAGCCGGTAGTAGTGACGCAAGATGCATCGAGGCAACCGGCCATGACACTCCACGACTGTCTTCTGTGGATTTTATGTGTCCTTATTGCACTAAATGGAGTTTTGTTGAGAAGATGAAAACACTTTCCACGGAAAAGGAGGAGCCAGAAGCTGGAATTACTTTTTCTCTCCCGTTTGTGTCCACTGAGGCCTCCCCTGGGGTCAAAAATGTGCAATGCATGACACAGTTGAATGCTTTCTACTGTACCAGTGTCCCTACTGCTCCCTTCTGACTTCCTCGGCACTGACTGAAAGAAACACTGAGTGACACAGTGACACTGGAGAATGTCCAAGCATTGCTCTTTACACTGCCTGTCCGCTGTCTATAGTCCTGAGACGCTAATGTGTCGTGAACCAGCTTGTCTGTAGACTACTATTGTGAACATTGACTCTTCACAAGCCATTTCGCGTGCACAGCCTCCACTCCCCTGTGAGACTAGCTGTAGCGTCATTTTAGTGAGCGTGCAGTTTGTCTACATGTTGTGTTATTTGTCTCTGTCCTACACTGTAACATGTAGACCCCACTGAGTGTTCACGTGCTGAGGAGATGACACATGTATGCACTGAAATATTGTCTTTTCTTTGTATCGGGTTGTACATGAATACAGACAACTGATGCGCTACCTTGTGGTGTTTAGGAACTCATACGTGCAAGGGAAACGCTGACGTTCAGCACTCATTGATGTTCAAAATGAGACGTAATGTGCTACTACTGTTCTTAGGTTCAACACTTAATGTCGTCGGCCCCTTTTTCAGCGACTCCCCTTGATTTTACTCCTCTAGCACTTTTGCTCTCTCGTTGCTGTACAAATATCTTCTGGCCTATTTATATCTGATCAAACAACTCGATCTCATTCACCTTAGGTTTTATAAATGTTGGCGTTCTCAGTTCAAACCGATTTTAACTAGCATGCATGCATCTTCTTTGTACCGTATGAAGTGTATTTGGCATATTTATTAATCATTTTATTTGAAAGACGTTTGTATGAGGTGCATAAAAGGAGCTTTGAGCTCGTGTGGGAATGCTGCCCCTGTGTGTGGGAGAATGTGTGTGCATGCCAAATAAGAAATTGCACATTTTTAAAAGCTTTTTAGATGACTTTTTTTCCACCTTGTAAATACTTTTACAGCCTTTGTGAAGTTGTTTAAGTTGATGCTCTGTACAAGTCATTGTCAAAGTAAAGTCATCATGTTTCGTTTTGCAGTTTCTCATTACCATTTGACAGTGGATGGATTGATTTGTCGCAGCTCAGGAGGTAGGGCAGTCATCTTCAAGATTGATCGGTGATTTGATCCCCTGTTCCTTCAGAAACGGTTTAAATGCCCTTAAGCAAGACACAGAACCCTCAGTTGCCTGGGACAACAGATTAAAAAAAGTTAGCCTGGTGGTTAAACCATGCATATTTACATTCAAAATGTTCTTTCTTTATGAAGATCATCATTTCCAAATTAAGTAGTTGACAAATGCTGTTTTTTAGGTCACAGTTAGTCCATATGTTGTGGGGATGGACACAGATTTAGATGGAACATGAAGGATTTAGCCCGGATGCCCTGTGCTGGGTTCAAACCTGTAACACCTGGTTTGTCGTTTCCCAAAGCCCAACCTCTACCACTAAGGTCCCAGTTTAGAGCCCTGTGTACATACAATTAGCTATAAAAGATTCTTAATGGTAGTGATTGAAGCACACCAAATAGCCAAGAAGAAGAAAAAAAACACCAAACTTGACAGAGATAAAAATAGCAGGGAGTGTGGATAAAATTTGAGAGTTCACAGTCCTTCCATTACATCCTTATTTGAGACTGTACTAGATTCTCTTTCAGAAAAGCTCTGCTCGTGACAAACATGTTTAAAGCATAATCGGTCAAGAGACAACATACAAAATATTGATGAGAACCTCTGGGAAAAATACCTGTTAAAGCACCCAAAACGTTGAGTCAACCCTTGTAAAAGTTTGACTGATAAGTGTCCCTGAAAATTCAACATGATATACAAAGAGGACTCCACATGTCTTGATGCAAGAAGTTTATTTTAAACTCCATTTCCATTTAGAAAAACAATTTCACTTTGGGTGGGGCACCAGGAACAAGGGGTTGGTATACTGCCTGCATGAGAAGATGCTTACGGGAAACCAACCAATCAAAACAGAGAGGATGGAAGCAACTCTTTTATGTCCTGTATTGGAGGCAACCTTAAGTACAGATGCAACGCAGCCCCAACAGGGACAATGGAAAAACACAGAAAACTAAGCCAGTGTAATCCCACTCAGACAATGTATTTGAAGTGATAAGTGGCATCACAGGACAATCTCAGGCCCTTGCAGCGACAGCACAGGTCTTGACGGTGACGCCTCCCCACAGTGATGTGTCTATGCTTCTTCTCACAACAGCAGGAGATCTGGGAGCAACCCTGAGACATGGGTAGATTGAAGGAGGAAGAGTTAAGTGAACTCAAAGCTGGGCCAGGAAAAGTATGGTCAACCCTACCCAGAGCTGGTCTAGATGATTGATGGACCCCTAGTGAAGGACAAAAAGACTTTGAATCACTAGAATCAAACAGCCACATTCAATTTAAGTAAATGCCACACAGGTTTAATACTTTCAAACAAACCCAACAATAATTCACCAAAATCAGCAATTTAAGTCAAAATTCCTGGCCAAAACTCCATATAGGATGGGGTACGTCTTGACATGCTAAAGAGTCCCTTAAGAACATATTCTGCACTTCGGTTTATACAATAGCACAATTGAGAGCTAGGTTTGGTGCAGAGTGAAAAGGCATTATTTTCCTAAAGGAGTCAACATATGATTGATTATCTGAAGCATGCAAGGCTAAGGCCCAATAAGAAAAGCTGAAGTGCACCTTGCAGATGATCGACTCCACTCGGTAGGGGTTGAACCCTGCCTGGCATTTTCGACAGAGTTGCTTGTGATACACCTGAAGAGGTCACAAGAGACATATGTACATAGCATTTCCTCAATAATGATTCATTCATATTAATGTGGTGGGGTGGTATCTGAGTGTAAGCAACATTATGTTGGAAAACTTACCTTCTTGGTCCCAAAGATGCACCACACATAAGCACTCTCCCACCGAATGTTGCACATTCTGCAGTGGAAAAAGCCAAACCTCTGCTCCAGAAACTAATGAACAAAAAACTTTTAAACAGTATTACATTGTAGAGCAGCTCCAAAATTGACAAGTAGCCATTTGGAAAAGTGATGATGAAAAGTGCTATTGTGTGTTCATGGCTATAGAAGTTACTTCAGGATTTTAGTGACACGTTTTGTGGCAAGGAACACACACACAGACTGCAAGAACCCTTCTTTAGTGTGAGGATCTTAGGACAGAATGTGATATTATTTTAAATCCCCCTGAGGAAAATTGGTAATACTGGGCTATACGAATAACAATAATTTGACCCTCATTGACCAGCACTTAACCATTAGATCTACATGCTTAACACAAATCCCTTACCTTCACAGCAACCCAATCTTAGATTCCAAGCCTTAAAGTACTGAAGAACTTCCAAAACGTCCTCACTCTGAGGGATACATAACTCTAATTGGCCCTCATAAGGATGGGAGTAAAAACACACCTGAAAGTTGTTCCCCTTAAATGGTTGAAGGATGAGTTTCTTCAAGTCTGTCGAGGCTCTTTTCGCATCGCTTTCAGTCTCCTTGTCATTTCCCTCCCAGTCAGGCTGGAGCTCAGTGCTCCCCGGCGTGCTGTGGTCAGAGGCCGGGCAGCAGACGTACTGTGGTCCCAGGAGGCGCTCCCCGCTAATCGCCGGGCCGTCGGACGGCGAGTTGTCAGCCAGTGAGGGAGTGAACGGCGTTTTCTTGAGTGTCCTCGTGTAGGGGAGGTCGCTTTCCCAGGAATACAGTGTTTTGGGCCCGAGTGAACACTGGATGATTTCGTCTACTTTAGCGTTCACCTGGACGCCGCAGTCTCTAGTGTCGGCCTTTCTCGGATGAGGGTGTCCGCTGGGGTTGACTTGAGACAGAACGGCTTTGCAGAGATCCAGGTAGTTGAAGTCCTGAGACGCCAGACATCGTCCCTCTCTTTTGCCCCTGCTTTCGTCATGGGGCCATAGTACCGTGGTTAGCGACCCTTCCATACCGTGTAGCTCACTTTCCGTCTCCTGCCACCGTTTATAAAGACGTCATCGTCAGCTGCTTGCTGCGCCGCATGGATTGGTTAATTGCGAACATGACGTATTCTTTAAGAGTTTGTACCTTCATTTTTATTTTATTTGTTTCCTTTGAGTTAAACATGTAACAAAGTCGTTTTGGGGATCTAATGTAACTTTACACAAAGAAAGCATATCAAAGAGTATGATTTGAAATTGATTTCTGATAGATTATGGCCACGTAAGTAGGGGAGACCCGTAGCAGTTGTAATGCCATGATTTTGTGCAATACAAAAAATCTAGTCTGTTAAACTCACCCTGCACACGTTCAGATCCACTGCCCTGCTCAGCAAACAGCAAGAGTCGTATAGTCGCATAGTCACTAATCCCGGCCAATAGATCACAAAAGCTGAATCTGATCATCCAGACACGTCTTATTGAAAATAAAATTCTTAAGAATAAACGTTTAATGATTGCCTACAACACAGATTTCGAGCTACTTCTAAAATGCTCAACGGGTGCTCAATACGTCGATCGCGATGTACCGCATACGGTATGTCAGTCATGTGACTGGGTGGATGATAGATGGGCTGACGTCTATTTTTTATGCTCTGCGATCTACCCACACTACCTTTGCGATCGACTGGTAGGTCGCGATCGACGTATTGAGCACCCATGGCATACAGCCTTTTCGATCAGATGTACTTTTTGGATACTCTCCTAACATCAAATGTCCAGAAGCCCAAACAAGAGAAAATAGAACTACTGTCATGTAAGCCAAACGTAGAAAAACCAATGAGGGTTATGGTCCACCAACTAGGTGGACGCTGAGAGGGTCTTTATTGGAAACGTGCTGGTTGACTACTGGGGGTTCCACAAGATCTATGTTCTAGGTCCTCTTCTTTTCCCTCTACACAATATCTCTTGGTTCTGTTATTGACACCCGCACCTTTTCCTACCACTGCCATGCAAACAACACCAAGCTGACCACGTCATTTCCCCCCTCTGACACAAAAGTGGTGGCATACAGCAATGCGTGCCTGTCAGACATCTTGGAGTGGATGTCAATGCACCACCTGGAGCTCAACCTGGACAAGACTGAGCTGGTGCTCCTCCCGGGGAAGGGTTGTTCGCACCGAGACCTGGCTATGACCATTGACAATACTGTGGTGACGTCAACTCAGACTATGAGGAATCTGGGGGTTATCTTGGACAACCAACTCTCCTCCCAGGCAAGTGTCCCATCAGTGACATGCTCCTGCAGATTTCATCTCCATGACATCAGGAGGATTCGCCCCTTCCTCACTGGTGAGATGGCGCAGGTGTTCATCCAGGCTGTTGTCATCTCCCACCTGGACTACCGTAACTCCCTCCTTGCTGGTGCCCCAGTCTCTGCCAAGTCCTTAGTATCAGCTATACAGGAATGCATCTACTTAGAACAACTACTCAGGGGGTATAGACACATACCAGTATGCACAAACAAAGTTGTATGAAGACAACCAAGGTGCAATAGCAAAAGCCACAAATCCAGCCCACAGACAACGTTGCAAACCCATTGACATTAAGTATCACTTTATTAGGGAATATGGGAACAATGGAAGATTCATTTCAGAATATTTTTCTACCAAGCAAATAATTGCTGATGACCTGACAAAGCTTGCAACTAAGCTCAAGTTAAAAAGATTCACATGGGACATGTTTTTTATTTAAGAGTGAAAACATATTTTTCTCCTTTAAAGAAATGAGGATACCACATTCTGTTGTTTTTGTTTTCATCCAACCCAACGAGGTAAGAGCGAGTGGGGGTGTTAAACTATCATTATGGGTGCTGCACTTATCTATACATTACGGTAATACAATTGGCTGTTATATTTGAGGTATTACGGTTTCTCAAACCTGTGTGCATGCCGTGTGTATAGTTAGTCCACTTGTATGCTGAATGCAGAGACGGAATAATAGAACCGGTGCATATGTAAGAAATAAATACTGGAAAACAGACCTTCCGTTTATGATTTCACATGAAGTTAAGTCTGTGCAAGTCGGATAACTTAACATCAGTAGTCCTTGAGCAAGACAACATGTACTCCATGGTGGAGTTGATTTCTGTCTCAATGGATTAAGCAAGTATCAGTTCTGCTGACAAGATTACACATTATAGAGTGTGGGTGAATTAATGAATAATGAACGAATTTTTTAATTCTATTTTAGAATCACTATAAAATACAGCTATATCTGTTTATTTAACACACACACACACAAACACACACACACACACACACACACACACACACACACACACACACACACACACACACACACACACACCCCCCCCCCCCCCCCCCCCCCCCCCCACCCCCCCCCCCCCCCCCCCCCCCCCCCCCCATTAATTC
>OMLC01082999.1:0-11875 GCA_900302585.1 Regalecus glesne
CTACAGTCTCCACCATCTACAGACCAGTGGACACTCTGTCAAAGATGAGGATGTTCACCTCCTTGATAGGGAGGAACGCTGGTTTGAAAGGGGGGTTAAAGACCATCTATGTGAAGAGGGAACCACCATCCTGAACAAAGGTGGGGGTCTGAGAGTCCATGTGTCATCATGTGACAATGCTGTGATTGATCCTATTCCCCAGTCCTCTGTGAATAGTCCTCATGACCACTGAATGTCCAGCCAATGAGCAGCTCTCATATGAACCCAGCCTTTAGTGGTGTGGTATCACTGTGTTGTTGATCAGGGTGGGGATGCTGCAGTCAGCTCAGACTCAACATGTCTCCTGGAGGAGAGAGGACACGTCTCTGAATAAACCTCTGATCCAGGTGAACTGGTTCACTTTTGTGATTCTTCAAAGTTCAGTGTTGAAGTGTCCTTAAGCAAGACACTGAAACCCTAATTGCTCCAAAGGCGCCGCTCACTACTCATATGCAATAGGATGGGTTGAATGCAGAGGACAGATTTCATTGTAGGAATCACCACCATGTATTTCCTTTCCTTGCCCTTTACCATAAAGGCGATTTATTTCAACAGCATAAGTTTATTCAGAGACGTCTCTGAATACATTTCTTATCCAATTGAACTGACTCATCAGTTTCATTTACCTGGATTACTGAGGAAGCATCAAGGCAATTTCTGGTTCTTCCTAAAGCAGAATCACAAGATAGTTCCTAAAAGGACATTTCCACCACCGAGGGCCACTAAATGTGCCCTGTTATCACAAAGAGCACCACAGGAGTCCCATGACCCCGGAGGTTAACCAGGAACCACACTCCACCACACATTTCAGGACCAGGTATTAGTTACCGTTTAACATTAGTTATGTTATATGTTATGCCTACATCTGGCAGTCGTTAACAAATATGTGTCTCTTCTTGACATTTGAAAAAGCGTCCATGGTTCATTCAATTTGCTTCGCCTTTCAGTAAAAGTAAAAATTATATTGTATGGTTTTATTATATCAACAGGTCTGTGCTGGAAATGTGTACATCCTTCGATACCAGGGTGTCTTGACTTGCATATCATGATAAATAGCAGCTATAGATAAATACATGATATATTTTTGCAAAAGGTTGAAAAATTCTTACACTATGACACGAGTCCCATATACATATGGATATAAAACACAATGGAAAAGTATCAAAACATTTACATTGTGGGCCCATGGTAGCTCATTTGATAGAGTACGCAGCATAACAAATCTACAGCCGTGCGTTTTAAGATCTTGAGTCATTTTCCCTTTGCGACATTCAGGGGTCAGAGAATAGTTTTGAATCTTGTTAAATCTGAATTAGAAATACACATTTCTTTGATGTAACTGAACATTCAATAAGGATAACTTGACATATCAAATAAGGACACTGAATCAAACTCGGCTTTTTACAAATATTTATTCTTCCACATGCCTCTCCAAACAGTTTAGATGATGCCAATCTGGAAGAGGAAAGAAAAAAGACAAATTAGTGTAGTTCATGGGTAGAACACGGGGGGCCACATCTGACCTCTGGCATCAGTGGTTCCTTTGAATCCAACATGGAAGTTCAGACATAATAAAGTTTACATCACTTGCAGAGTCATATCATTATAAAAACAAAGCTATGCTAAATAATATTCAATAAGAACATACCTTGTTTGCAACATCCAGCGCATCGTAATCTGGTGCAAGACGAACGTATGCCTTCTTCTCGCCATCAGGCCTGAGATCAGGTACACAGAAAGTGTTAAAGAGACATTTAAATTAGACATTTATAAATGGAAATGTGCTGCACAAGTCACTAGTTGGGTCGTTTTGAGTAAAGTGTGAGCAGAAGTGACTCTAATGAAAAGAGTGAGGATTAAATTCACCAGCTAATGCCAAATTAAGTTTACAAGTCCCCCAAAACAACTACTTAAGCCTCTCCGTTCATTTATATAAAAGTTGAACCCCTGAAAACGAATTTCCTCTATTTAATATTATATATCATTCAGACCATCTACCAGTAGATAAGACTAGCTTGTACCTGATGAGTGTGTTGACTTTGGCGACATCAATATCATACAGCTTTTTGACGGCATGTTTGATCTGGTGCTTGTTTGCCTTGACATCTACAATGAACACCAATGTGTTGTTGTCCTCAATTTTTTTCATGGCAGACTCCGTTGTCAGAGGGAACTTGATGATGGCGTAGTGATCCAGCCTAGGACAGGAAATATCCATTTAGCCAGTTTTCAAAGACATCATTAATGTGTTCTCTACTCTCAATAGCTGTTGTACATCTACCATTATCATCAATTATTCACTCAACACAACCTCATAACCATTGAGACAAGCGGCCTACATTACTAGTGATTAGCGTATCATTACATCACATTCTCTAGGTGCATCAGAGGTTTATGAACTTGAATCATAACTTTTCATACTTTGATCGCATTTACCATCATTTGCACCAGACCTGGCATTGGGAACAGAATTCTTAAGCACTGTCAGTCTACTCACTTGTTCCTACGGGGAGCGCTCTTGCGAGGATATTTGGGTTGCCTGCGGAGACGCAGAGTTTTGGGGCGACGGAAAGTAGGAGAAGTCCTGATCTTCTTCTTCCTCTGGCTGTGGACTCCTTTAAGCACAGCCTTTTTGGCCTTCAAGGCTTTTGACTTGGCCTCAGTCTTGGCCGGGACAGCTGGAATAGAAAACAGTAAAAGGAAAAAAATGTTATTTGTCATGTCCTGTGAAATATCTAAACGAATTTCACACGTTACTTCGGACCCTTTACCCAATGTCTACAGTAAGGACACAATTTACAACTTTATAGCTACTGTTGAAAAAGTTATAGATCTTAGGCTGAAACATAACTGAGAACTATGTAATAATAATGTCATACACTCGATCTCTTGTTTGATATGAACTTAATGAGGTGACAAGTTCATGATGCCGAGGATGATGCAGACTTCACTTTTCTATAGTAGATATACTACATGTGCTGAAGCGGAGTGCCACCAAATAAACTGCATGGGCTCACCATTTAAAGCAAGGAAACCTCTAAAGGTTCAATTCGTTCATACATACTTGGTTAAAATATTTAATTCTACAATTACAGAGGTGGACATTATTCAAACATGCTCAGAACTAAGGACTATGCGTGCCTTTTGGATTCACGTGTGAAACTGAAGTGAATCGGCACCACCGTCATTAGCTAACACAGTGGTTCTAGACAAAAGCTGAACATAATTCCTGGTTCTTGATCATTCCCAGACGTACATTAATCATATAGACATGAATCAACGACTCGGTGCTGCTGGTTTAATACTCTTATTTCGATCAACAACATACACGTTGGTGTGCTAGCATTAGCCTAGCTCGGCACCAGTGCGGCGTAATGAGGCAGCAAGCAACATCAGCTCAGAACCGTATTTATAATATCGACGGTGACATTTAAACCCTCAAAATGTTAGGTCCTCATCTTAGGTCTGCGTTTAAAGTATCTATGATGCTGATATGTGCTATTATCTATATGAAACAGAGAAAATTCATAGGTTTAAACAGACCTTCCTTCTTCACCTTCGGCGCCATGTTGAGAAAGGAAGAGCAGTCGGGGTTTCCCTTAGTATATTGCACGGGGCGAGAATTCTCCTTGGAAACATCGCGATACCATCAATAAGGAGATCTCCCTTTTCTCCTGATGGGGATCATGTTGGGACTTCAGGCTGTGGGACGATATGGGACAGTTGTCCAAACATGGATTATGAAATTGAGTCAGGTAGATCTTCTAACATCCATACGCATACCAGAAATAAAGACGCAGTGGAAGAAAATGACGGATAACAGTTTGAAAGGAAGACATCCTCTGTACCAGATCCAGCAGGGAGCTGGAGTGGAAGAGACTGGAGGAAATTAAGTTCGATTAGAGACCAAATCAAACCAGGTTGAATTCATCAGTAGACGTCAATTGCAAAACATCCACTTGGGGAATTGACATGCTATCAGTCTGAGGAGGATGTTTTTTTAAATGCCCAAACATGTATTTCCATAATTAGACTCTTTAAAGACTCAGCTGAGTTCAAACGGAATAAAACATGGACGTGAAGACACAATTCACTAAAACAAAATATTTGGGATATTTGGAATCGTGTCTTCATTTATCTGAAAGACACTAGTGTAATATATATATAAAAGCATATAGGAAAATAAATATATAAGTAACATTCAAGATAACAGTAAATGGCGATCGTACTCTGGTTGGCTGCAATCCACCATAACATAAGAAGAAAAATGTCTTGATAAATGCTCAATAATCCAGATAAGGCAATCCCAAAATGTGGAATCAGTTCAACTAGATAAGAAGTTTATTCAAAAGAGTTTCATCACTCAAGCAGGAGACATCTTCAGGCTGAGCTGAGCAGTCTGAGCATCCCCACCCAAATAAATAATACAGTTGAATGACAAAACAAAGGCTGTGTTCCATTAATAGTGATGGGGATTATATGCAATTAATCATGTGATTACAACTATTCCCCAGTCCTCTGAATAGTACCCATTACCACTGAATGTCCAGTCAATAACCAAACTGCATATGAAACTAGCCTTTTTTTACTAGGCATGCAGCTGTATTGTCTATGAAGGTGGGGATGCTGCTCTGGATGGCCTCTCTACTTCCTCCATGTACAAGTTGGCCACTATAGGGGAAACGGGAGAATCCTCTTCTGTTCAACTTCTGATCCAGTAGAACCGATTCGCTGTTTTTTGGTGATTCCCTTACCCTGATTATCGAGCAATGCATCAAGACATTGAAACTCGGTACTTTCTTATTACTGACATTTTGTGTTTCTTAGTCTTTTTCTCAGTGTGCACCAGCTCAGGCTGACACGATTGCCATTTTGATGTGCTTGTACAATGATAATAAAGTTCCTGCAACTTGAGTATATCACAGCCCCCCCCCAAACCCACACACATATGATGATTTCAACCAAGCAAGAGAACAGCCAGCTTATTAGGAGGAGTTGGGGTCCTGCTCCAGGTAACCTCCACACTATCACCAATAGGAGATGAGAAGAGGATCAGCAACTAGGGTCACCTCCTGAGCTGCTGCCCCAGAGATCCGCCTCCCTTAAAGCTAATCATTATTCAGAAGACTCACATTGCTGATATTTAAGCATAGGGTCATGGCATAACTTTATCAACTCAACCCAATCCACATAAATCTCTTGGTCTAAGTCGACAGTGTTAACATCGGTTCATCTGAGTTTCAGGTTTAACCAAAACTCCTGATGAATATTTTAAACGTATATCCCAAGACTAAATACAAAATGGAGCCTTTACACAATATAGGCACACGTCTTTTTCTCCGACCTAAATCCAACAAATGCACGAGTTAGCATTTTATGTTGGAACGGTTGTGATACTGCAACTTAGCACAAGAGTAACAAGCACTCTTCATTTTGAGATCTGCATTAAGCATGATGAGTTCAGTTCAGTGGTCAGACATACGTGACGTGTGGATTTCTTAATGCTGATCCGGAGGTTTGAGTGTGGTGTCTTTGTGGAAACAGTCTCAACCACAGGTGAAAAAAAACAGAAGAATCTATATAATTTCATAATGAAACAATTTATTAATTTAACCCAAACAAGAAGTCAAAATAAAGATGAAAGATGGGGAAATAACTCCCTTCGAAGTTTCTTCTTCACCTGTCGTGTCTGTACAGTCAACTCCCTGTCCACTACTGCCCCCCTCAGGACACCTAGAAAGCAAGAGGAAATCCAAATGAGTGCAGCCCATCCATCCATCATCAATTGCTTATCGGACGTCAGGTCATGGGTCGTACTGGAGCCTATCCCAGCACTCATTGGGTTAAGGCAGGGTCACCATTCAATCACAGGCAGGGGGTCAATGTCTTGCTCAAGGGCACTTTAACACGGTTTCTGCAGGAACCTGGGATCGAATCATCAATATTCCCATTACCAGATGACTGCCACCTTCTGAGCTATGCCACCGTATCATATAAGTGGAAAGAGGAAACATTTAAACATTACATTTCCTGAATCATCTTACTTTAAAGACCCAAAATGATTCCATGCACCAACTTTTAATCCATACAGGCAGTAATTTGTGTATCCGTGGTCATTTAAAGGGGTTTCACTGTACTGAAAAACAAGCAGAAAACCAGCTACCTGCTGCATGTCCCATGTCACGGCTGTATTCTTCTATTTAGAGTATCAGCTTGGGGTAATCCTGAATGGGGACAGAACAGAAGATATGTACATGAACTGCTATGTCGGCAGAGACCAAAAGCTGGTGACATCCATGTTCCTGTGACATCGGGTCAAAGGTCAAGGTTTGCATAGGCATGAGCACCACAAGACAGCATGGAGGCAAGTGTTGCAGGGTGTGAAAGTCTCTGGCACAGAGCTCCACACAGTGGAATAAACTCTGGTGCACTTTATGTGAGGGGCTCTCTGACCACTGACACCCAACAGACAGACTCACGTACTTCTTTAGCTTAGCCCCAGGTGATTTTGTCCCATTCTTAGATGAGGCCCTCTTTCCCTCCCCCATTGACCCTTCTTTCTGTGCTTTGTTTTTCTTCTGGGGTTTCTTCTTCTTCTTCCCATCCTTCTCCTGGTCCACGGTGTTTTTCGGGGCATTCTCTCGTTTCTCTGCTCGTTCTGGTGCTTTCTTAGCATCATTGGCTCCCCTGGCCTTCTTCCTCATCAGGAAGTGAGGCGTGGTGGAAATGGTGCTCCTCTTCGGAGGTTTCTTCTGGAGCCTCCTCTTCATCTTACTGAACACAGACAACAGGGAACACCGTTATTCAGCGAAACCACACAGCACCATCCGTGTGTTTGTGGGAGACGTTGGTTGAATCTGTTGTTGAACTCCTTAAACATAAATTACCTGCGAGTCTTCTTGAAGCCCATCATGTAGTCGGGTACCGGGCAGCCAGCCTGCTTTATCACGCTGGCAATACTGTGGATGAGAAAGCAGCCATGGGAAAGAAGAGGCGGAGAGGCCAGTTACACATCTGTCTAATCAAGGCCAACATCCAGATAGAGGCTAAACAGGATGGCAAATGTCTTATAGAAGATTACAGACTCTAATGCCCACCAACCTGCGGAGTAGCGGCTTGTCATTTTCTGTGAAGAAGGTGACTGCTTTCCCTGTGTGTCCGGCTCTGCCGGTACGCCCTTCACACACACACACGGACAGACAAAACCGGTTTAAAAGCGAAGAGACCAAATGAAGAAACAGCTATGGACGCAGCGGCACCAGCACTGCTGTCAGACACTGGAGATGACACCAGACCGAACAGGAGCATTGGTACCGGAGGTTCAACTCAAGACTGAAATCTGACAACAAAAGCCATCAGTAGTGTAAGACACGAACCCAGAGTGACTTGATTTCCTGCGTGTTCAGCACATGAAAGTCTACATTAGTATGAGGCCCGTTTGACGTGTCACCATCAGTCCCCATGTTGTGGGGTTGGACACAGACTTAGATGGAGCTCAGGGGATTAAGATAAAATGTTCCTACATTAGTCCCATGAGGGGAAATTTCCAAGGATGGCCTTTCTGATGCTCCATGTGGGTTTGAACCTGCAACATCAGGACCATCAGTTCCCAAAGAGCGCAGCCTCTCACTGAGCTACCATAGCCCCGGAAAGCCTGCATTCATACAATGTTTGAAACAAATGTCCTAATTCTGTCTGTAAAATTATTTTCCCCATTGACCCAAAAGTGCACAAATATGATTGGTATTTAGTTGATTTGAAGAAGATTTTTTTATAGCCAGAAACACGGCCAAATTCTTTTAATATGTCTAGTAAACTAAGGAGGCTCATGAGAAGAGCCAACAGTAAGTCATCTGCATAGAGTGATAGTTACACTCTTGACCTCCCCGGTCAAGGCCTTTAACATTAATATCCCCTCTTATCGCTGGTGCTAGCAGCTCAGAAGCTAAAGTGAAGAGGAGCACAGACACAAGAGATAAGAGGTCTTTTGGTCTGGTACCTCTTTCCAGACCGAAGGAAGAGGAGACATTA
Source organism: Regalecus glesne (assembly GCA_900302585.1). Lineage (NCBI taxonomy): Eukaryota > Metazoa > Chordata > Actinopteri > Lampriformes > Regalecidae > Regalecus > Regalecus glesne. The sequence continues at coordinate 8,071 of OMLC01082999.1, forward strand.
GTACTGGCGAGTACTGCACCCATTGGGAGATATTTCTTTAAGGACTTTGGGCCGAAACCTAATTTTCCAAGAGTCTAAAAAGGTTTTATAAAAATTATCAGTCCCTCAAGGGGGAATTTGGATTTCTCAGCATTTTAACCCATCCTATTGTATAGGAGCAGTGAGCTGCCATCATATGGCCCTCAGAGAGAAGTTAGGGGTTCAGTGTCTTGCTAAAGGACTGAGGATCAAACATGTGACCTTGGGATTGTCAGATGACTGCTGTAGCCACTAAGCTATGCCGGCCCATAATCCCACTCTACTGGATCAGCATGATCCTCAGACCACCAACACGGCATATGAATGGGCTGTGGAACAGGGACTGACCAATCCGGTGGATGTACTCCACAGAGCTGGTGGGGAAGTCATAGTTCAGCACTAGATTGACTCCTTTGAAGTCGATTCCTCGGGCGAGCAGGGCCGTGCAGATCAACACCCAGATTTTCCCGGAGCGGAAGCTGCTCACGACGTTGTCCCTCTGGGAGAGAGAGAGAAGACAAGGACATTCACTCACCACACTTCACCCAGGGCCTGTGAGAGCGTGGCTATGTGTGTGTGTGTGTGTGTCTGTGGGTCAGTGTCTACATGTACCTGTTGCTGTGTGCGGTCTGCATGGATGACGTCTACATTAATGCCTTCATACACCAGCTCGTGGAAGAGTTCGCGGGCTCGCTCTATAGACTGCACAAACACCAACATGGGAGGCAGGAAACCCTGAAGTCCGGAGCAGGAGATGGAGAGTTAACATGAAAGTCTAGCCATGAGAATCACCTGGTTTTAAAGTTCTGCAGAATCAAACTTTTATCAATCCCTTTGTACTTTTGGTGTCGCACATCTGTGAATGTCCGTTTCATGGGTTGGTAATTGATGGTAAATGAACAGACTTCTTCATCTGCACCTTCAGAGTCTGTGCTCACTGGTGTAGCTGTTTGTTTTTAGCAGCGCCGTGTGAGGACGAATGTCATAAATAAGTACCGGTAGCTGATCAAGCACAAGCTCAGATCTGAACCGGTGTCTGTGATGGAAAGCTGTGAGTGCACAACAGTCCTGTTATCAATGAAGTGGATCTGAGTGAAGTCAGATGAGTGACGGGCTACCGGATGACGCCAGTTAAGGTCAGAATGAGAAACACTTCAGTTCCCTCACTTTCTGAATGATGTCCCGTATGGCCAACAGTTTGCCCGTCTCGGTTCCGACAAACAGTAGCTGTTGCTCAACTGTGTCCACTGCCGTATTCCTGAAAGACAAGTTCACAAAAGAGTTGGCATCTCAAAAAAAGGTGAATCGGTTCAACTGGATCAGAACTTCTGATCCAGTTGAACCGATTCACCTTTTTGTGATTCCCTTACCCAGATTATTGAGCAGGGGTCAAAACAGAGGAGTTGGTGGCTTTAGAAGAAGGCATGGAGCTAAAGAAGGCGGGTATGAATCAAGTCTCGTGTCTGGAAGAGGTCTGAGGAAGAGGCAAGAGGCCGGTACCTGTGCCCGATGTTAACCGAGACCAGGTTGTCCAGGTTGAGACTGCACCACTGCTCCACGTCTGTGGTGCAGGTGGCACTGAAGAAGGCCCGCCGCACCCTTGGACTGGAGCAGGCTAAGAACACGGTCGCTAGCTGCTCTCTGAAGCCGCTCTTGCCGTCCTCAAACAGCTTGTCAGACTCGTCCACAACCAACCACTCCACGCTGCAAATGCAAAACAGTACATGATCAGAGATGTCTAACGCTGGACACGACTCAGTCCTCGCCTCCTTCTGGATGAACGGCCGCCAAAGTCTCACCTGCTGAGGTCCAGGGCTGGGGGGTCTTGCTTCAGGAGGAAGATCAGTCTGTTGGGCGTACTGACGAGGATATCTGGACAGGAAGACAAAAAGCAGCTGTGGGCCCTCCAGTGGCGGACAAGCAAGTACAACAGAGACCAGCACGACAAACGAGCGAAAAGAGACTCAAACGTTCATGAAAAAGACAAGAGATGTAAAAAAGGTGCAGCAACAGAGCCCATCCTGGGTGTCAGGAATAGCAGATATAGCTTTAAAAGTCCACACGGCCGTTTGCTATAACAGTAACACGCTGGTCAGAATGCATGGCCGGAGGCGGACACAGCAGTGCCGGCAGGGACAGTGTGTTGTGATGACAGGCATGCAGGGTGGACTGACACAAACGAGAGATCCACTCCACTGATGCTCCAATGAGCCGCTCTTACCGTATTTCTTGTTCGACTCGGGTCCATACTTCTTCGCTGCGATGGATGCCTTGTCGATGATGTGAACCCTGAAGCCGACTCCGTCCGACAGACGTAGGAGCTCTCGATGGGTCTAAATCACAAGAGATGAGAACAACACCCCTGTGACAAGCGCAAGAGGCCAGACTACCAAGATCTGCTTGGAGAGGCCAAACGACCCATGTGTGAGCCTCACAGTCATGTGGTCTCTTCTCAGCCGCCGCCCTCAAGACCCAGTAGGGCTTTAGCTTGTAGAAACACTTTTATATGGAGGATGCCAGGTCAACACCTTCTGTGTGTGTGTGTGTGTGTGTGTGTGTGTGTGTGTGTGTGTTCTGTACCTGGCTGGCCAGCTCTCTGGTTGGGGATATGATCACAGCTCTGAAGCCACGGTTGGCAGGCTGGTGGAGGTGGGCCAGCAGCGGGAGGCAGAAGGCCAGAGTCTTCCCTGAGCCTGTGGGGGCACAGGCCAGTAGCTCGCGACCCTGACGCGAACACATCACAAGATAAACTCCGTCAAAAACCAAACCCAAAGTTTGACATGTGTTCATGATCACGACTGTGTGTGACTCACGTGCATCATCAGCGGCATGGCTTGCATCTGTATGGGCGTTGGGGAGCTCAGCCCGGCATCTCTGATGTTCTGAAGGACCCGGGGATTCAGACGGTACTCAGACTGCAGCTCCTCAAATGTGCACACCGGGTCCGGCACGTCAGACCCATGCACATTTATGCGGTGCTGTGCTCTGGTGCGGTTGACCTTTAGGTAATTGGAAGAAGAGAGCAGCAGTGTTAATTAAAGACATTCAACCACTACGGAAAAGCAAATATCAGCTGTGTCAGTCACTCCACAGGGTCGACTTTGAACAGTCACACCACTGACACAAGTCCCATGTAAGTATTTGAGGAAGAATGTGTGTACACGTCATGAAGTCACGGGTACCTTTTCACGGTGAAGCTGCTTCAGTCTCTGCAAGGAGTTCTTCTCCTTTTTGTCCTTCTTTGGGTGTTGGACCATTTTGTCCTGTGATGAGGTCCATTGAATTCCACCGTTTTCTGTCTCTTTCTGTGACCCGCCATCTGTTTCGGCTGCACCAGGACAGAATTTAGGGAGTTTAATTTGTTATGTAGAAACAAAAAGAAACATCTGTGAGCTTCAACAGTATGACAGCAGCACCCGGGAGGGTTCTACTTGGTACTCTTATCAATTTCCATTAGAAAAAAAGATTAAAAGAGGCTAAATGAACTTTCCAGCTATTTAGAGCAAACACTTTGAGAAATTGTTTAATGTCACGGGACCAAAGCCAGTGGAATGTGTTCTCTGCTCTACTGTACAAGAGCATGAGCGCAGAACAACACTTGGGGAGCAGTTAGGGGTTCAAGTGTCCTGCTGAACAACACTGCAGCATGTCTTGATCCATGCTCAAAAGTCCAGGTGAGGGAGTCACAAAAAGACTTGAATTGGTTGAACTGGATCAGAAGTTTATTCTGAAACATTTCATCACTCACACAGGTGACATCTTCAGTCTGAGTGACTGCAAACACCCC
>OMLC01083003.1:0-12324 GCA_900302585.1 Regalecus glesne
ATTGCTGCCACCTGATACTTGATAATGTAGGCACAAGGCGGCCAAGGGAAAAGATGATGGAAGAGTCCGGTCATATTTACACAAACATGGTGTCCCAGAGGATAGCACTGATCCCTCACAACAAGAAGGCCCTGGGGTTCAAACCCAGGGTCTTTATGTGTGGAGTTTGCATGTTCTCCTCGTGTCTGTGTTGGTCTCCTCAGGGGGCTCTGGTTTCCTCCCACCATCAGAAATACATGCACTCAGCTCCTCACGGCTCCTAAATAATTCTTCTTTCATCTTTCGACCCGTTCCTTAGTTTTCAGGGGATACTACTGCAGATTTCATTGTTTCCATCGGCACCATGTATGACCGAGTGTAAGCTTGTCAATCCACTTGATGAGTTTACAAAATTCTACGCTGGATGCCGACCCTGACACAAATCATTTAGTAACAACTGGACTGGCCTTGCTTGATTTACTGGGAAAAGACAGGAGCGAGGAGAAAATGATATTGAAACATCTTCTTGGATTGACAGGCTTCGAATATTTGATCATACCAACCCCACTACCACATTTTGAGTCCAGTTGAATAGAATTGAGTTTTTGGGAAGTGTTAGCTATATCCTAGCTAATTCTACTCATCTTGCAAGCATGATTTGTCGATTCCTATAGCTATAATATTTTTATTTACAATATTTATACAATCAAGTTGTATCCATTTAAGTTTATAAGAAGAGGAAGGAGAAGAGGAAGGTTGCAGGAGACTAGAATTGCTTAAAGAATTGCTTAACATACCGCCGAACACGTCGTCTTTCCTCTCAGGGTGCTCCATTAGCCTCTGTCTCATTGACCTTTCCCACAAGGCAATGCGGCAGTGGTCGGCCATGAACAGCTTCCGGGGCCTATTGCAGCTCTAATTCCTCGATATGCAGACCAAGCCACCCACAGACAGGCGACAAAAGATCAGGAATGACACAGTTATGAAAAGATACGGATGAAAATCCAAACATGTTTATTTACAAACACGACAACTGTATAAAGAAATGTCCAGGATCAAGTAAAGAAGCACTGTATCTTATATCCCCGTCCGTTGAGACCGGTTCCCTTCCTGGTCTGCACTTCCTTAAAAAGTGTCTTCAACAAAACAATTTGGTGACTCTATTTTTGTTTTTATTTTTGGTGCAGTCATGCTTAAAATCTCACCTCTAGTGTATTCAAACACGGACTCTAAGTAACATCTACAAATGAGGCTATTTTCACAGAAACTCGCAGTGATGCCCCTCCAGAAACAAACGGGGGCTAAATGAACCAAAGCGTCGCTGAGCATGAGCAGCCACATGGCGAGTAAATATTTCACAACCGCTCAGCGTGTTTGCTAAAAACCTTCCGATGGATCAAAACACAACTGGGTTCCAGATGTTCACCATTCAAGTACCCAAAAAATACACGATGCTCTTGGGATGGCCGACGGGATGTTCTTCACATTTCAATGGGGAGACTTCATGATACAGCAGCAGATAACAACAAAGGGCAACAACCACCCCATCCAGTAATATACAAGTTAGCTCAACGATTCCGTTCAAGTGTACGACTTCGTTTTATTGCCATGTGACTAAGGTCGATGGAGATTGATCACTGCATTTAAGCCATCCTGTTGTGCAGGTTCAGCGAGTGCAACCGCAGCGCGGCGCTCGGAGAGCACTTCTTAAGGGCGTCAGCGTCTTCAAGGACACCTCGACACGCTTTCTGCAGGGGCCGGGGATCAAACCAGCTACTGTCCGATCCCCGTACCTCCTGAGCCATGTATGTATGTGTGTGTGTGTGTGTGTGTGTTTGTAAAAAGCGGTGTGAACTCAAGCAGAGGCTCAGTTGTAAACATATCTTAGTGATCATCGAAGCAGGCACACAAAGTCAAGTACGGAGTACACCCATGCACAGGACTGTGGTTTATACGGGGGTCTATCTTACAGGGGGTGGGGACTTGGTTGGTCTAGAACAGAAGCGGAGGATGACGCATGGATTCCTGCATCTCAGAGAAGTCCTTTGTTTTCTAAGACAGTGTAAGAATTTGTGTGATACTGGCAAACTCTCTGATAGGTACTGCACACACGGTGGGGTGGGGGGGTGAACCGCCTATCAGAGAGCAGGATTGAATCTCATAAGGCAGCATGGCTTAAGATGTGAATAACAGCGAGCGGCTCGATTGCCTGGTGGTATTTTGAGAAAGCTATCAAACATGATGGCCGAAGAAGTTGGAGACTTGATATGGTTGGTGTCGTTGTAGACGTTTACCTGACCGTTGTCCAAATATAGCACAACCCATAGAAACTAAACCCCCTTTTCCGCGGCATTGGCGGACATTTTCCAGTGCTTGTAGAGAACGACAGTAGGCCATTGAAAATAGGCCACCTCAACAGAGAAGCAGTGTCTTAAAATAGTCGCCCGATGAACTCGGTGAATAGGAAATCGATTAAGAAAGCTAGACAGTGGGAACTTACACGTTTTACTGTTCTCCTTTCTCTTTTTTTATCCAGCTTCAGGCTCATATTACACAAAACATTAAAAGCTGCCACACCCACAGAGTGAGGAAGAGGGGGAAACGTGAAGGACAGTAGGGTGACACAAAGTGTCACAGATAGAAAAGTGGGGTGCCCCGCAGAGGCCCTGCTTCTGCCTAAATACTTGTGCATGTTGAGTAGAAAAGAACCCACACTGCTGTGCCACTAAGGAACTCCACAGGTATGACATCACCAGGAAGACCAACGTTTTACATTAGAAATAAGCATCCTATGGCCAGAGAACCGAAGGTTACCTCGGTTGCCGGATTGGCAAAGTAAGCGAGTTAAGGTACACATTAAGTACAGAAACTATATCATTGGCAAATGAACCTCGACGTGGAGTCAAATTACAGCGAGCGCGGTAGAGTGTGCCATGGCCCAAAGGCCATCTGTCTTTTATCAATGATGGAGCACGTCCTCAGAAACACTTTTCCATCGAATGTGTGCAGAGACATGACTTCACAAAAGCTCAATAATTCAGGTTCAAAAAAAACTTGAATCAGTTAATCTGGTCACAAAGTTTTATCAAGAGAAACCTTTCATCCCTCACACAGGCGACATCTTCAGTCTCAAGATGTCACCTGTGTGATTCTCTTAATAACACCTCGTATCCAGATGAACTGAATCAGCATTTTCGTGGTGCCCAGAGATGGTTCAGAATCCTGTGGAAATCCTGTGCGAGCCCGGCTGGCCTGGGACTGATCCTAACCAGAACTTTTAAATCCGTGCCCTGTTCTGTTCCCTGTTCTGCCATCAAGCTGTGCTGATAAATGATGATAACTGGACTGTCCACTGTCCTTTAAAGGAAATCCTCCACATACAGCTAGCATAAAAAATGATGGACGGAATGGTTCTGCTTCCTAAACCTGTTACAATGGAAGGCATCGGGTCTCGGGTCTAAGGTGGCCAATCAGCTGCATTGCCCGGTGTGTACATGTAGGATTCCACGTGTGTGCATGTGTAAGAAGTTGAAGATCTCATGGGGCATTGCATGGAAGCCAGGCCTCGGTTTGACATTGTCATAGTAATGGTGAGTGATAAAGATACCAGAGGGGTTCATGGGAAATGCCCAGAAGCCATAGAGGTGGACCTCCTCGCAAATCTCCAAGGCCGCCGTCACGAGCATCAGGCCGCTGCTCAGGCGCTTGGCCCGGACCCCCTGCACTGCCCAAAAACGCTGCACATTGAGCAGGTACTGGGGATGGAAGAAGAACACCCCTCTTTGAGAGTCAAAGTCATCTAGCATGTACTTGACCCGGAAAGAGACATCGGTGTTTCGGGTGTTGTAGAAGGCAGGGAGAACCACGGAGGCGTTCTCGTAATTCTGGAGGACCTCATAAAACGGCCGCCGCCACTTCTCGAGCTTCTGGAACCTGGAGCGCCATGGAAGGGAATTATGAGATGACAGTGGGTAGAAAATAGAAACAGGGGGGGGGTGTAAGGACAGTGCACCAGAGAGGCAACTTAGTTTAGTCATGTGACACTGAGTCAGACAGTCTTACCTCTCGGTTATGATGCTGGGGTTTATGGTCACTAAGTCCGTTTTCGTGCCAACATCAGCCGAGTGCTTATCACTGATGGGTGGTATGTTGCATCTGTGGAAGGAGAGTTTCCGACTTAGCTTCAATTCAATATTATCATTTAATATGTCAAGTCAGGATTACGTGTAAGCCATGAAGCACATGTTGTATACCTAAACACAAAATCAGCCGAGTCGATCTCTTTTCCGCATTTGCTGTTCTTGATGATTCCCCCGTTACCAATAACGGCACATCTCTTGAACTGGGATTTAGCATATGGCATGTCCTGGATGACACGGGGACAGGGATAAAACAGACAAGCAGCCTTAGCAGAGTCTCAAAGAGAACATTTCACATCCGTCACAGGTTGTAGTGATGCTACACAATACCACAATATATGTGCATATACACACTAATGCTCATACACATGAAGAAGTCCCAACATCCATCCATCCATCCATCCATCATCCAACACTTATCTGATGTTGGGTCACATGGTCATGCTGGAGCCTATCCCAGCGCTCATTGGGTGAATGGCAGGGAAACACCCTGGAAAGGTCACCGCTCCACCTCAGGGGTTGAGCGTTTAGGTGTCCAGCATCTCGCTCAAGGACATCACAACGCTTTCTGCAAGAGCAGGAGGATCCAACAGGCAGTTGGGTCCTCAGACGACTGGCTTCCATCCATCCATGCAAATGTATTTAATTCATCAGCACTTACATCTGGAAACATCTTGTAAATCTCCGTGGTGATGGGGAGAATGCCACTGGTGTCCACCTCGTACCTCAGCTTGGTCCCTGCTGGGGTATTCCTCTTGGTGGTGAACAGAAAGGAAGGAGCGTTGCAACATCGAGACAGTGACATCCTAATGGGGGGGGCAAATACACTGCCATCAACAAAGCAACAGAGCAGGAAGACACGGGAATTTAAGATGCAAGGTGTAATAAATCTCAGACAGGTTGACTCTGATTGAGGATAAACCACTGAAAGTGTGATGATGATGATGATGAAGGTGTGCTGTTTACTTGAAGGTGTTGATCTCCATTTTGTTCTGCTCCCACTTGCACACTTGCAGGTTTCTCCATCTCTCAAAGAGCTCAGACGTTTTCACCCTGAAAAAAGACAAAGGCAACACAATTTCTTCTTCTGCAGAGGGAGGAAAGCTTAAAAATAACCTTTGACACGAGCTGCAGATTTAGCTTGTGTGCCAATTTGCTTTCATAAGCCAACATGTCACGATTTCTCAAAATGAGCGCTCTTGTCGTAGCATCAAGCAGCCCTAAGATGCAGAAGGCATGCAAGGTTTTTGCAGCATAACTATTGGGATCCATCCGTCCATCCATCCATCCATCCATCCATCCATCCATCTATCCATCATCAATCACTTATCCAAAGTCGGGTCATGGGGCCATGCTGTAGCCTATCCCAGCGCTCACTGGGTGAAAGGCAGGGCAACAGGTCTCCACTGTTGCGATCCACTTTGTGAATAAGAATCGGAGGCGAGTGTATTTCTGCAGCGCTGACTGAATAGGCTCATTGCCATCTTTAAGTTGCTGGGTTTTTGAGTGTGCTTGCCAAACTTCTAAAAGTCAAACTACAGCCATGCACGGCCACACATCTCTGGTGGACAGCCGAGGGTGCCAATGGATCGAGCAGCATCTGGGCACATACTGTAATGTTCTTGTGAAGAGAGCCAAAATGTTGTATAATGTATTCTTAAATAGCTCCTCATCCATTTGAATCTCCATCAGATGACAGCGGATGTGATTTACCCAGGGAGGCAGAGCCGCTCTAATACTTTGCCTGGCGGAGTGACAGTCGGCGTTCTTTGCCACAGCCAGACTGGCACAAGGCCCAGCCAGGGCCGTCCATGTGGGTGATAATGAGGGCAGATGGGCTACGGGACATGCACAAAAGGTCACCGGACCATGCTCACATTCATCAAGTACAAGAGGAAGGACGCTGTTGAGATAATCACAGACACGGCCTTCTGCGGGCTGTGTCTGGGGCATGACTGGCCTACTGAAGAGTACTGAACATATGCTGCCATGTGAACGTCATCAGCACTGCTGTACCACGGAGCCACCGCGGCCACCCACTCACTTTGGCTGAGAAAGGCCTTGAATGAAGGCCTCGTCTCTCTCATGACAGTAACTTTGCTTTTATCTTTCATTCATGGCCTAAAGATAGCTCATTGGTAGAGCATGTGCTTCAGGAAATGACAAGCCAGATGTCACAGGTTTGATCCCACCACAGGGCCTCAGGAAGAGCATCTGGCCTTAATCCCCCATGTTCCATCTAAGTCCACGTCCACTCCTACAACGTGGGGACTAATGGCGGCATGTAAATAAGGACCTCTCTTGGTCTCTCTCTCATCTTTTATTCATGTCATTGATGAGTCATAATCCATGGTGGCTAATACAATAATACAAAATGAAGACAATTCTTCCAACACGTTGATTTTAGAATGGAGTGGGGGGGGGGCTCGGACCCCTGAGTGAGATACTTACCCCTGCATCGAACAGGCTGATGAAGGACTGAGTTTTCTGTTGTTAGTGTTAATTCAGATTCATACACCAACTTATTTATGTCCTCAAATATCTATAATTTGGGTTTTTTAATGACATAAATTTACTTACCTATCATCCATCCACCCATCCATCTGAAGCCAGGTCGGGGAGTCGGGCTGGAGCCTATCCCAGCGCTCATTAAGCGAGAGCAGGGAAACACCCCGGACAGGTCGGCGTTCCATCACAGAGCTTGAGCAGTTAGGGGTTCAGCGTCTTGCTCAAGGACACTTCGACACACTTTCTGCAGGGACCGGGGGTCAAACCAGCAATCTTTAGATTACCAGACATCCCCCCGACCCTCTTATCTTTGCTGTCCCTACTCACCCATGATGTACTCGCATAACTCAGGTGGTGACTTTTCTAACTGTTTAACGGGGTTGTTGTCTACTGAGCCTACGTAGGGAGGCGTCTCCAGAACAACCTTGCTGCTGACCAGTGGAAATGATAACTCCCAGTGAAGAGACCAGCAACACGTTCACCAGCAGCTAAGGTGAAACTCACATTGTCAAGACTTTGACATCGATAATCTCCTGCCTGAGCTCCTTGCATGCAGTGGAGTTGTAGTCGTAGGTGCCATCGTACGAGTCCAGATACCTGAAGAGACACATAGTCATTCTTTTGCCAAACCAGTTCACACACTGGGGAAAAAAAGGAGGGGGGGGGTGAGGAGGTTAAAAGCAAGAGAAACTGACTGCTGCAAGACAAAATGGCAGACAACATATTACTCCTCTAGCCAAACTCCTTTTGATTCCACCACCTGAAGTACGGTGATATCAACCTGGCATTGTTGGATGACAATGACAGGAGCCATTTCTACTTTTCAGTTTCAGAAATAGATGCTGTTGTAGCACAGTCTGCAACTTGTGCTGGACACGTTTGCATTTAGAAATGTATCACTATGACATACAGTAGGAAAAGGACTGTGGTCTACACAACGCTATGAATACAGTCATTTAGACTGAGCTGAGATCTAGAAAGCTGGACTGAGGAATCCTGAAGTACCTCATGAGCAGCAGTCAGACTGGGAAAGGGGGTAGATCTAGAGTAAGACATTAAATGGTTCCTATGGGTTGGTGTATTCAATGGCAATCAGGTGAATATCAGTAAGAGTATCTGGATTGTAATCAATGAGGGTTGAATCATTTGTCAAATATCTCCGTGCATATCATACTGAATACAATATTGATAAACGTGGCTCATTGTCATTTATCTCCATCTCCTCCATTTTGTTGGACTACATCGTGTAGACTCACATGTACACACATGCTCGTGTGCACGTGGTAAACATTGGAGAACAAAATCATTTCTACCCAAAAACAGTTAATTTAAACAGATTTAATTGGACAAATATTAATGATTTTTTTTTTCATCTGGGATTATATTTTTTCTTGAATGTATTCCAGACAAAGTAAGACAATAAATTTAATATAGATAAAATGGCATCATCAACGAAGAGCAAACAAAAACGATGAGTGTGGTGACATGGTGGTGTGACTGTGTTGAGGTGGATCCGACACAACGGCTTCTATGGTGGAGACTTTGAAGGATATTTGTAATGATAGTTTCTCAAAGATCTGGTTAAATTTCCATTCATCAGTGTAATTAGGCTGCGTTTACGGGAGCACAATGTTCTATACAGACTGAAGGGAGAGCAATTTTTTTATGGGGCACGTATATAGAAGAGACGAACGTAATGTGGAGAGGTCTGAAACTGTTAGCTTATCTACTTTGGTTTAATTTTAAGAGCGTAACATTCTGGAAATATCTAAAATAGTTTATATGGTTATCATCATTGCTATTGTTCTTGTAATATTCAATAGAATGGCAAATCTGGTAAAAAAAAAATGAAAACACTGCTTTCTGCTACAGCCCCTACATTTATTTCCCTTGTGTTCCCATGCATTTCCCCTTTCATGAACATTTAGAGTCAAATCCAAACACCACAGATTTAACCATCAGGCTAATTTTCATCTGTTGGGCCAAGCAGTTAGAGGTTTCAGTGTCTTGCGAAAAAAACCTCATCCTATTTTTTTAATCCATGTCCAGATAATCGGATTCAAATCAGTTCATTCTTTTTGACTACCTGGACTATTGAGTGAAAAGAATAAACGTTGACATGCTTTTTGTAGGAGCCAGGGATCAAACCACCGACCATCTGATTGCTAGGTGGCCGCCCTAACTCTTGAGCTATGCTGCCCCAATTTTGGCATAACTCATCCATATCACTACCCATCTGTAAACCATTTGCAGAGATTCTATCAAAATATGATATTATTTCTGTAATACATCTGTATTACACAGGCACAAGGCAAGTACTTGATCCAAAATATGACCAGTTCCTTAACACATATTTCAAATCGTCCCCATATTTTGTTTTGTTTTATTTTAAGAAACTCTCACTACTGGAGGTCTGCCAAATTTAGTCCCAATCAATTGTCGTCCTTTTAGGGTTGGGAAGAGCAAAAGGAAAATTAAGAGGGCAATCTACTGGTAGACTGTAATTACATAATTGAATCGATCTCTAAAGCATTTATAGGGGAAGTTGGCTTCCCCGTGGTGCCTGGGCTATTTAAGGCCCACTGGAGGGAGCAGATATCTACTTTCAATCTCATCTTAGTATGGTAACAACAGTGTGGAGGGCCACTTTCTCTGGAAACACGGGTATGTCACATAAGAATGTTAGCCAATATCCAAGAAATACTTTCTCCTGAATTTTGAGGGCCATTTGAAAGCCATTGCAGAGCATGTTTGGTTGAATGGATGTTGGATGAGAGTGGTGGGAATGTTTTTAGTTATGGGAAGAAGATAAAAGTTTTTAAAAACAACAACATGAGATTTTGGTTTTAAAATGGAAGAGGACAATGGGTAGTAGGACATATAGAGAGACATTACAGGAACAAAATGATGGGGGGAAATCAAATAAGGAACAGAGAAACTGGTTGACTACATTCACCCGATGATGCCGTGTAGTATTTCTGTTAAATGTTATTTTAACTTACAACAGATGATTCAATGAATAACAATCAATGCTTGGAGATCTACCGTTACTTTTTTTAATTTTAACTTTTATCCCTTTCCCCCCTCCCAGCCAAATTCCTGGAATTGTCTATTGCTGGATCCATCGCTTTGATAGCCCTCCGGAGCGTCACCAGGAAGGAAGAAGCCGTGTGTCTCCTCCAAGTCAATGTCAACTAGCCCTCGCCATTTCCCACCTCACAGTCTGGCGGGGAAAGCACAGTGCTCTGCCGTCGGAGGAGAACAAAGTCAGAGTTCTTTCCCTTCACTTAACCGCGAGTGCCCGGACAACACAGAGGGGGACACTGGTGAACTCAGAATCCTTTACCCGACCTAACCCTTATCCCCAAGTGAGGCTTAGCCAATTATGCCAGGGTTGGAAATGGCGAAACTGGGATTCGAACATCCAACTGGATGATGCAGAGACGCGCCAAACGTCGCCTCAACCCCCTACGCCACCGGAGGCCAGAGCTACTGGTGCTTAATTCAGCTGAGATGATGACACTGTTTTAGTGATGTTATGTTCTGAGTTCTGGAGAACGACTTTCATTTGGTGAGATGAGTATCAATGCTTTACCAGCTCAGATAAACCACGCTATGTTGGCCCAAAGTCAATCCACAGAGGACAGCCTGACGAAGATGTACCTGAAATCAGCATCTATGCTGATGACTAGCTTTTGCAACCAGAGACTTGGAGTTTTGTGGTAACCAATGTGTTCCTGTCTTCTTATGAAGGAGAAAATCACAGTGGAAAGGGGGGTAAACCAGGTCATAGAGCGAGACAATGCAGATGTAAGAAGGGGAGTTAGGGGAGCAGAGAATAGGGTCCACACTATGTATATGGCATATGCAAAAAAGCTGTGGAGAACTTATGACAAACAGGTTGAGGAGGACAAGGCATTTAGAAATGGATGCTGGGTGGGACACAAAGGCACAAGAGAAGAGAAGCCAGTGCAGTGACACAAGACCGTGGTTAAACCAGCTTCTCAGGAGGGTTCGAGGTGGAAGGGATCAGACAACATGCAAGAGCAAATCTGAAGTGCAACCACCACTGAAAGAAATATATATGAGGGTTAATCCCGTTAAGATTAATGGAAAAGAAACAGGCAGTCTTGGGTTTCTGTGAATATACTTAAAATGCCTTCAAACTGGCCTACCTTTGAGAGCGTTTTTTTTTCTTCTTAATATCAGCTAGGCAGGGTGTGACTATTACGGAGCTCTGTGAATCTGGCTGAAAATTCTGACGGAAACATCTGTCAACATGCAGACAGGTTAAATTAGAGTTAAATGTTTGACTTAGTGCTGCTACATCATCACCCCTTCCATCTTCTCATCTGCTAACCTTCAGATTTCAAAACAAATGGAGAATAAAACTATAAATGTACCACGGCTTGGGTTCTCTCACTCTACTTGTACAGCATCCGAGGAGACTAGTGGATGCTCCAGTGGCCCAGTCCGTACATGCAGGGCTGAGTCACCAACTGTTGTTTTACGCTTTTGTTCTCTTTCACTCTTTCTTTCTCTCACACTCGTTTTCTTAGAGGTGTTGTGCAGTCAATCACTTTGAATAAGTACCTTTTCTTCCCATTTCTGGCAGGCTTCAGAGATCCATCATCCGAGAAATTAACAGGACCGGTCCAATTTCCTGTCTCGTCCCCTTTGAGTCGGCTAAACTGTTGTGCACTAGTAAGAAAATGAGTCAGTTTATTTGGTATCTGTTGTCTTTTTTTGTGGAAAAAAAACTGAAACCTGCACATTCAAACTTATTCATTCACTCCCAAGTCTTCCATGTGCCAACACACATACACATGTGCATTTTAGAGGATTAACCTCGGGTTTCAGAAAAACAGGATATATGACACCAATTAGAATAGGTGAAAAACAACAGGGTTAAAATAGTTAATGAATATTTTATTTATCCGTTGCAACCATTTTAAGTGTGGTGGAAAAAAACAAAGACTCTGCAACGAGATATGCTAATCTAATATCACGCTAGGTTAATCCAAGGGAAAAATAAGCAGTGACAATATTCATCTTCCCTATAAATGTGAAATGACATCTGACTAAATGATTCTTACAGATTTGATGATTGTAAATATGGTCAAAATATAGGACATTTTGAACATATTTTATTCAAACACAAACAAGCACAAGACATGCTTCCAAGACATGTCATATCAGTTATGCTGATGATACTCAGGTTTATTTCTCTGCCAAATCCAATAACCAGAATCAACTGTTCTCCGTCCATGATTGCTTAGCTGCGATCAAATAATTTGTGTCCCTTAATTTACTCCACCTATCTTAATTACTCACAACAGAACTCTGTCAAATTGGAAGATGACATGATGTCTTTTAGTCCTCAAAATCAGGACCAGAGCCACTTATTCTCACTGAAAGATATTCTAGATTTGGATGCGTACTCCTCACACTCTGATAACTAATGCCAGATTTTGTGCAACATGGGAATAATCAACTTTTACTTTTCTACCGCCAAGACCTACACCATTCAACGCCCGAACGGTTATCTGGGACACAACATGTGGAGCAATCTGAAGCTACACATGGCTGACGCTGAATCATTACTATCTCTCTAAACCTGCACCACTGCCCCTGCTCAAAAAGTTAACCCTGAATTAATGGTAGTGGTGGGAGTGGCTGACACTGTCTAAGTATGGAG
>OMLC01083010.1:0-12248 GCA_900302585.1 Regalecus glesne
CAGAGATCATTGAAAGAACTCGAACAGTTGACCGAACCATTGTTTGGAGAGTTTTAATTCAGTCTACATGTTAAGTCGACCAGATTTCACGTTATGCATATTCAGAAGATAACTAATTAAAAAAATAGCTTAATTCTTTTACAACCAAATACACAACCAAATAAACATACTCACAAGATCAAGCTAATACTGTAATAATTGTGTTAAAACACCACACTGTATTGAGATATTGTGCCACTTACTGATAAGTTATGCCATAAAAAGTAAAACTGATAGAATCTGCAAAAGAAATAACCACATAATAATAATGTAAATGACAGATAACTATCAGATAACCCTTGTTGTAAGATCTGTGTGAGGTTTGGATTCAGCCCGTCGAACATCAGCCTCAATTCTCCCATAACATACCATTCTGATTCTCGTCACATTCGGATCTCAGCGATTTCTCCTCGGTCATTTCCAACTCGTTCACAGATTCTCAAAAAAACAACACAAATAGAAAATCTTCAAATCTTCATCTTTCAAAATGATCGTGTCTACACGTATGCATAATATACATGAAAATCTGGTACTAGTTTGGCACATCTACGGAAGCTGAGTGGGCAAAAACACATCAGGCATTACGGACCTTTAAGGTTTTGTTTCAACTTAAAGTAATTGTTAGTTTATTTTTGGAGTTTGTTACTCTGCTCCGTAACTTTACGTTTCGTTAGCTGCAAAACAGAACAGACGCTGTGTGGAATGGGATAAGGTAAGTAGGTTATTCAGCATGGCTTCTCAGAACGATGCTAACCAGATTACAAAAGGATGGTTTGGATTTGGGAAAACAAAATGGCCAGCGTAGAGTGGAGAATTGAGCCAGCTTTTTGGCTGCGTGAGGGTCAAACTGCTAACTTGGCACCTATCAGCTCTAAACCATGTAGAAAGGAGACATTTTAAGCTCCACAAACATAGAAATAGAAACAAAAACATGTCTGAGACACTTTCAACATGAGCAAACAAGGTGATGACA
The DNA here is from genome assembly GCA_900302585.1 of Regalecus glesne. NCBI lineage: Eukaryota > Metazoa > Chordata > Actinopteri > Lampriformes > Regalecidae > Regalecus > Regalecus glesne. The sequence continues at coordinate 1,013 of OMLC01083010.1, forward strand.
GCTGATCGTGTTGGATGTTTATTTTCTCTACGTTCATAATTTTCTGCAAGCAAAGTCAGCTGTTTATGAATGTGGTCAAACTATGGCAAACTTGTACGGAGAGACATGGAGAGGTTGACTGGTCCTCATGTCACTTGGTGCTGTGGATGCTCAAAACAATAAAAGGCCACATGGTTTCACACCTCCACAGTATACATGTGCAGCTTTGAACGGTGAATAAGACCTGCCACAAGAGAGGTTAAAAAACAGTAATGAACGAGAATAAAAATCCCATTTCAGGAGAAGCATTTACTCTATATATCATCAGCATATTGTGATTGATATACATCAATGAATAAGAGGTTCTGAAAGATAGCTGAGTGCAGCTAACAGTTGTCTAGGAAATGTCAGCCTTCTAGAGAACTGATACTGAAGATGGACCTGACATCAGCGTATAAACTGTGTGCTAGGGCCACATGTACTTCTATGCATCCAAACAGTGATTCTTCTTCTTCTGTAAGTAGGCCGGAGGCAGCCTGAAACTAGATAATATCGTGTGATATATTGATGGATGGATGGATATTGCCAAAACAAAATGCAATTTTCCTCATTCCTATCAGCTCATTTCCCTTAATGTAATGTGGTGTTTGTGTGTTGGTGTGTTGGTGAGAGAATACACTCTAAATGCACTGTTATGCATCTAAATAGGGATTCTTCTTCTTCTGTTTGTCGGCTGGATGCAGCCCCAAACTAGAAAATAATGTGTGATATTTTTTCAACATAAAGAATAATTGTCCTTATTCCCATTCTGCCCATTTCCCATGAAGACAGTGTGTGTGTGTGTGTGTGTGTGTGTTGGTGAGAGAATAAATCATGTTATGAAAGTATTTGTGCAATATAACTAGCAGCTTGAATCGGCAAAAGAGTGATCGAGCACCAAGAAATAATTCCCTAAAAAGCAACAACCCCAAAAAACAAAGCAAAAACAACAACAGCACATTTGCAGACCAAACCCACCGGAAAGACAACCGGCAGAGATACTTTGTTCAAAATCTGCTGTTGTAATAAGTGAAAAAGAGCAAAACCAATTTTGAAAGTTAAGAACTGTCAGTAAATTCATCATGAACACTATCACCAACAAAGAGGAGTTTAGGATGCGTATTGTTGTTTCCCACCTTAGTTTAGCCTGTCTCAGTCCAGTTGACTGGCACTGGTTAAGAATCATCAAACGACACAAATTTACATCAGCAGCAAGAACTTCATCCTATCGTTCAGAAGACCCGACGACAGCGATCGATGTCTTCAGACACACCTTAAAAGATGACACGTCAATCGAAATACAGTCACGGTAATAGCAAAATCTTAATGAAATCCTAATAGATAGTTTTGATTGTCACTCATTTACCAAATCGGTGAAAAAGGTCCCAACTTCATGTCAAAGTTGATCCGCCTTAGTGTTGCAATACTGCAGGGTCCTAAATACCGCAAACGTTTCTGGCTTTGAATCCAATGTTCAAAATGCACGGTATCAATTACACAGACATGCAGCAAGGAATGCAGAATGCCAGTTGACTGGAGTAGATTAGAGTCAAACAGAAACAGTCAAATAAAACAGATACAGGAACGACACGCAAGTCGCCGCCACTGAAGGTGTATCCAATAAAGAAAAATGTCAGCTTGTTGACCTCGGTGAGCGGCGTGTTCAAATGGAAAGACTGTTTCAGGATTGCTCGACGCAAATGAAGAGGAAACGGCGGCTCTTTAAGGTTTTCAATGTTCTAGCTTGAGACCACAAGTTATGTAAGCTGTCTGAATACAAACCAACAACATATCCTGTTTTGGACTGAAGGGTTTCAAAACCAGGACAGAAAGAAAAAAGACAACCGTTAACATACGCGTATCAAACCTTAACCTATGTGCCGGTGACCCTTAATGACCCATAATCCATTTATTGAGCTATTGTTTGACACCGACAGCCGCTGGTGTTTCTTCTCCTCCGGCTGAATGTAGAGATGCAGTTTCCTCCGTCGGCCTCCATATGAACTTCCATATACGAGAGGATCTGAGTGTTCAGTATTACATGCAGGCGTTGGATGGCTTGCTCCGCTCCACACGGGGCAGTCTGTCCCCGATGCTCTCTGTCTCTCTGTGTCCCTTCTTGTCTCCCAGGCCATCGATTCCTTCAGGGCTGAGAGAGACGCTTGCGTTTGAGCTTCTGCCTCGTCATCTCCTCCTTTCAAAGAGCGGAGAGAGGGGAAGAGAGAACTGATCCACGCTCCTACTCCGCCACAGCAGATCACCTTGTCCATCCATCCAGCCATCCATCCATGAGGCTGGGTGAGCATGCACACACGGTCACTTCCATGCAGCGTTCCCGATCACGGTCAGGCCCTCAGTCAGACTCCATAAGAAAGGCAGCTAGACAATCATTGGGTCTAGGCCTCCTTATTTTACACAACATTGACACGTCAGCTGTCCTTTTGGAGATTAGCTGCCCATTCACTTCCCTCTCTTTAAAAGGCTATTTGGGTTCCCAACACCACTGGCTCTCAAATACTTCACATCAAGAGTTCATGAGTTGAAACAAAAAGTCCTATAAATCTGGTCTTGATAATACTGTTGGCTCCAAACAACGTCCTTGTAAAAAAAAGAATCTCAATATATTATATAAAACATATTTATATGGAGGAAAAAAGGAGTGATGGTGGTGGTGGTGGTAGGGGTTTGCTGTAGTACTCAGCTGCAATATATATACCATATCAATATGTACAGATGCCATGCTTCTGGTTAGTCATCACTGCAAAGGAAGAGGAGTCGGAGTTAGGAAGAGATCAGTCCTAATCCACACACAGACCAGAGCTGCAGGCAGTGATCAGCGTCCTCAGAGCATGCTCTACAATCACAAGGTCAGACCATGATATATACTTACAAAGTGCCCCTGTACCAAATCAGAGTCAGGCAGTGAATCTATTGCTCTTCATCATCGAATGGTTCATTATTTCAATGTATATGTACTGTCAAACTATCGTTTGAGTAGAAACAATTGGTTCAAAAGCTCTGCTAAGTACTGTCGCACTATTAACTCCATGTCACCTCATTCATGAGCATATCAATGATTGCCAAAGCAAAGCAAACTTCAACGCAATGTGTTTTAACAGTGAGCTCGGCCACCATTAAATGGTCAGAATACCTCTGGCACACGTTTGCTGAGATTCTACAAGTGGCTGGATGTATATTGGCAAGGGGCAGTAGGACTCGGCCCTCTGTTATCTCACCCAGAGACACTTGTCTTGCTTCCTATTCCAGACCAACGCAGAGACGCCGTGTTTGTGTTTTATGGAATGCTGTCCACAGATGCCTCTCATGTATTGAGTTGAAACTTCCATGTTTACATCCCTTCAAAATACTGCTCTTTGTAAAACACCACTGAGCTGTGCAGGATTCATCACTGAGGTTCCTACCAATGTACCCAAACTGTCCCTTTCTTCTTTGGATAATGGCAGCAACAATTTTTAAGGCATCTGGGTCTACTCTGATATTTTTGCACGTGCCCCAAAGCATGATGGGATGTTAATTTTCTTGATGCCTCTTCCTTCACTACATCCTGTATCCCGCAACTGCGCAGGGTTTGCTTTGTTTTGGCATCTTTATTCAGGCACTTTTGTCTGTTGCATCTCTTCCAACTCACCTTGTGCCAGCAGCCTGGTATGGGCAGGCCGTCTTGTCCCTGAAAGGTGAGGAGGGCAGTGGAAGTTAAAAAAGTGAAGTGTAATAAGGTGACACAGCCTCAAGTGCATCAACTCAGTCTCAGAAAGTATCGCTAACAGTTTGTTGTGTTCAGTTGCAGGACAAGGCAGCACAGCATCGGTTCACCTGTCATGGCCACTCCCTCCAATACGCCTTCTCCATGCCTAACAATACTACAGTGATATCTATTGGACCGTTTGTAACTTTATTGAAAAATGAATATTTTTTTCTCGATAAGCTCGTGACGGTGGACATGTATGGGACTTGGATAATGGGAATTGATTAAGGACGGTGCTTATAAGACAAAAGTTTTGAGAAAAAGGTGTGTATACAGGAAAGCTGGCTACAAGGCTACCAATGAAAGGGAAGAGATGAGGAAAGAAGCAGAGATACTGTACCACAGGACAGGGGGCCTCAGGGCCGTAAGGAGTGAGAGGAGGAGACGGAGGGGCAGAGAGCTCTGCCTCCTCAGATAGACCTGTACGCCTGTCACAACCCTGTCAGCAAGAGCCAGCCAACTGTTACACATTCACAGCATCATGGAAGAGAGACTCAGCGAGACAAGCATACAGTAGGAAACCAGAGAAACTGAGAGTGAAAGAGAAACAGCTCTACAAGGAAACACAGGTCAAAGGGCAAAAAGCACCAAGAAGCAAACTCAATCAATGATTTATCAATGCACAATTTTTAATGAATTATTGTGGTGTGTGTGATTGAATGTATGCATCAGAGTGAATATTTGCGTATATGTATTTGTGTGGAGTTATCTTACCACAGGACAAGGTTGGTCCAGGCCTGGGGGCCCCTGCTCTCCTTTCTGGCCCTTCAAGCCCCTTTTTCCCACTGTTCCCCTGTCACCCTGTTAAGATGGAGCACAGTGCTCAGACACACACACACACCCACACACACACCCATAGACTTATATAACAGGGTGCAGAGTGACTATGCAGTAGTCCCGTTGTCTGATCCTTTCCTTACTGCTCCATAATATATCACAAGTAATAGGATCGTGGTAGCGTGGGTTTTGGGAACTAACAAGCCAGACACCGCAGGTTTGAACCCTCCATGAGACATCAAGAGGGACATCTGTCTTTAATCCCCACACCTGCTGTGAGATGGAGAGGTGACCCGTCCAGAGTGTTTCCCCACATTTCACCCAATGAGCACTGGGATAGGAACCAGCACGACATTGTGACCTGACTTCGGATAAGTGGTTGATGACAGATGGATGGATTATAAGTAATGGCCTGGAATGTTTATCAGCTGGATTATATCTCCAATAATAGGCCCTTAAAGGTAATTTGAGGATTATAGAATTTATGTTTCTGGTTCAGTCATTCTCAATAGCTCAGAAAAGGATACAAAACTATGTTACAGACATTTATCAAATGTTTGGAAATGTCACATGAAGGTCTGCGAGGTCATAGTATCAAGTGAACAAAGGCTGCACCGGACACAAAGGAAGTTCCAAGTGTTCTAATGAAAGGCATAAAAGGGATTAAATAAGAGATCCGAAATAGGCAATAAAAATTTGAATCGATATTGAAAGAATGTGAGGAGATAAAAAGGGTTCATGTGCATAATAAAAGTGGAGTGAAAAATGGTCAAACTGTAGCTGTCTATAGACTGGAGGGTCAGATGATGGTAAACCCAAAGGTTTATAGCCTAGTTTTACAAGTGCACTGACTTTGAGTAGAAAATGAGATTTTAATCCCCCTTGCTTCAGAAATTCATCTAAAGTCCATCTGTCCTTCCCTCCATTATCAACCATCAAACACTTAACTGAAGTTGGGTTGTGGAGCCCTGCTGGAATCTATCCCTGGAGACACCCTGGACAGGCTACCTCATCAAAAGTCATGCCTCTTTTTTTCTCACTCGAAAGAGCAGCAGTGTCCCACAGCATCAGGTGGTTCGTAATAGCTTTGCCATTTCCCTGCGTACCTTGTCTCCTCTTTCTCCCCGGTCACCTTTCTCTCCACTCAGACCTGGGAAACCCTGTAGAATATACATACGTGCCGAAGGTGAGGTCAACATGGTATATAGGAAATAGAAAATACCAGAATAGTAACAAGCAGAGTCAAGTCCGGTGAGAAAAGAAATTCAAATATTCAAGGACCAACTCACATCCATTCCTGGCTCCCCCAATTTACCCTGCAAGCACAACATTACATGTTACACAATGTGGAATGAGCGTTTCACAAAAACAGATGTTGAACTGAAAATCACAGTCACAGAGATCAATTGATTACCTTTTCTCCCTTGGCACCTGGAAGCCCCACTAATCCTGCAGGACCAGAGGGACCCTGAGGGCCAGCCAGTCCCTAGAGCCAAAACATCCCCCCATATTATCACGACACCACCGTAGTCAAAGTTATTGATTGTAAAAGGCTCAAGGCCGTGTTGCAGTAATAATGAGCCTATGTCACTCACCCTGAGACCAGGAACACCAGGGTCTCCCTTTTCTCCTCGCCCCATATCTCCGGGCTCACCCTGCATTGTAGCACAATAACACTCAAAACCAAACTTAGAAAAGACCGAACAGCATCACACTGTGGCCGATTGGCACATGTCAAATACGGGGCCTTCGAGTCTTACCTTGGGACCTGGCATTCCATGATGTCCCTGAAAAATAAGATACAATGTGAATGTTTGTGAGATAGGGGGCAGGAGCCATCACTAACAAAGATATTAGTAGTAGATATCCAGACTCTGACATGAATGCTAACCATGAATCCTGGAGGCCCGGGAGGACCTGGTGGGCCAGGTGGGCCTGGCTGGGAGATCATCTGAACCTGAAAACCAGAATCAACCATATATCATGTAAAAAGCTGGCCCATGGATAGCAAGCACATTTGGGGCTGAAGGTAACTCAGGCCCAGTTAGTCTAATTCCAACGTGCTAGTGATAATGGACTAAAGAGGATACAAATGTGTAGGTATGTTTCTGTCCACTGACCAAGTTGTCTTCCAGTCTGCAGTCACCTTTCTCTCCTTTCTGCCCATCCATCCCCTGTTCCACACAAAGCCAGATGATTAACTCTGTCCATTTAGCCCTTACCCATAAAGTATGGTACAAAGATGTGTTTTCACTCAATGCTTACAGCAGGTCCAGAAAGACCCATCTCTCCCTTTTCCCCTCTTTCTCCAGCTGCTCCTGTCTCACCCATGTCACCTTTGGGTCCCTGGAGGAAACAGAAAACCAAGATGGCTGTAAATCAAATTCAACGCAGCATAGAACAAAGAGGCCAGAGAGTTGTGAAGTTACTGTACGTCTCTCCACATAGGAGGCAGGGGATATATAAGCATACAGTGCACGTGTGAAGGATTTCAGCAATTTCTTCATGATCTTTACAACCATACCTTCTCTCCATCCACTCCGGATGGCCCAGGTAAACCAAGCTCACCCTGCCACATAAAAAGAAACAAGATTCTCTCGAGAAGTGTGATTGGCTATAGCATAATTTCAAGAACAGTCTGGCTGTGAATAAAACCACATCATTCTTCTTCTATTGTCCTGATCCCTGTTTTTCAGTGATCGCCACAGTGAATTTTAGTGTCCGTTGGTACCCTGTGAGGGGACAGTACCATTGGCAGCCTCGGCTGATCCGATATGGTCTTGTTAATCCACATAATGATCAGGATACATTTTACATTAAAGGCTCTTCCTGACACAACCACTGAGCCTATGGATGGGGGCACAGGTAAAGTACTGGAAGCCATCCCAGTATTCACGGGCCTGTGCCCATGTCTGTCGCTAATGATAAAACTATATATTATAAATAAATAGAAATAATAAACAAAAGTAAAATAATAAAAGCACATGCCTCAGTTAAATATCAAAAAGAATGTAAAAAAACTAAAACAACTTTACCTTTTCCCCAGGTTGGCCTGGTGGGCCAGGTGGGCCAGGTGGACCCTGGGGAAAGAGAGACAGATGGAACAGACATAAGTACATCAGAGATTACATTTAACACCCAGTCTAATTCATCAGATTAAATTTGAATCAAACATCTCTCCATCATTAACTGCATCAGCCGTTCTTAGGCAGCCAGATTGAGACACAGCTGTTAGTTGGCAATGTGGAAAATGACTGGGTTAACATGAGGAGCTAAGAGGGGTTTCCGTCTAGGGAAGTCTTTATGGGGCTGGCCCAGGAGGCAAACAGCAAAATAGTGAGAAAAAACTGCTGAATTTCTAGACTTGGCTGTAGTTGTTATCCATCAAAAATAGAAGATTTCATACATTCACCCCATCCACTGATTAGGGGCCCGATCTTGGCCTGGTTTGAAGCAGCTTGGTGTCAGAATAATGGGACGTATACCACCATGGCATCAAGGCCATCTAGTGGTCTTATTTGAAATGCATCCGACAAATCTACATCATATAAACTGCTTTGGAATATAAGTCGCAGGAGCGGCCAGAGTGGTGAAAAACAACAGTGATTTATAGTTGGTGAAATACAGTAGTTGGTTTATCTCTATCCTCTGTTGTCCATCATACTGACTGACAGATGTCTGACATCATGCCCCCTCGTCTCCTCTGCATCCACAAAGCTACACTTGTTACTCGGCTCTTTGAAATGTTCCACCATCTTGAAGTGATAAAAAGTGGAAATGATATCTTCTCCCCTGAGATGCACACGTTTGTTTCTCTCCCTTTCTGGCTCTCCTGGTTTTGGATTTGTCCTCTAGGAAAACCATGGCAACTCCGAGATATTCACAAACAGCTATTGTTTTCCATCACTGCAAAGCAGCAGCCACTCATGCGTATAATTGTCCTACAAAAAATCATTACAGGGAAAAAGAAAATGAGAGGAAATGAATTCAGAGCATGTAAACTTAGCGCTGAACAGCAATTCCTCATCACCCACAATGTCACCACAGATGCAACCCGTGTGGACATTCAAAGAAACACGTGAGTGGACGATAACAGAGGTGGGGAACGAGTAGCCCCCTTTTCATGGACACAATGTCCCCTTAGCCCTCGGTGTTAGCAGATGCCCACTGATCCAGATTGGCACCAGACCGCAGATAAGATCTCAGGTCCTTGTTTGAACCGACTCCTATGGAACTGACTCATGCAGTTGAGTTTAGCGTTGCATGCAGGGGCCCGTTCCAGACCGGGCCCCCGTGAGAACCCACGGCGTGGTGTTATTTTAAAATCAAATGCACACTCCACTGCATAGATAGGCATCTGTTATTAGCGTGTAGTACGGCAGAGTCAAAGGGCCCCTGTGTAGGACTCTGTAACTGAGACTGTTTGAGGGTTCCACTCCTGTCTGATCCGATGGCCTCCCCCTTTTGTCTCCGAAAAAAATAGCATCATGCTAACCTGCACAATGCAAGAAGTCAACCCACACATGCTGTGAGGCCACATCACCACAGGAGGAGAAACACACATTAAAGTCATGACGGCTGTTTTGATGTTTCTGCATAATTGACCGCGGCTTTTGAAGCCACGTCTTATCTGATCGAGCGCTGCATGTGTGCTGTGTTTGCTGTACGCACGTGTGTCGTACCCTGAAAGTAGATGTACGTGAGGCCGTGCCGACTGTCGCCGTGGCGACATCGTGTCGGTCACTTGTTAGCCGTGGCTCCTGAAGAGACAATCTGATACATTCGAGGAAAAAGGGGCGTTGGGTTCGATTGTACCGACTGATTAAAACAATGCGCACGGAGCCTCGGATCACCACAGCTAGGATGAGAGGAGGTCACACACACACACACACACACACACACACACACACACACACACACACAATCGGTGTGTGTGTGTGTGTGTGTGATGTGCGTCTGTGCAGGTTTCATGTGTTAGTCACGGGTCACACCATTAAGACCATGCAGACATGGTGGTTTATTACCGAGATGCTGATGGTGCTGATGGCCTGTCGAGGGGGGAACAGCAACACATTCAGTTCAGTGATAACGCTGTGAACATTTCCAGAGACCCTCCCTCACCACACCTCCAACACTCGGCCACTAAGCATTTGCCCGAATCCTACCTGAGGATCCGAACATTGATACGCTTTTAATGAGTGGCCGCAGCACATGTAGTGTACACAGACGCTTACCTGGAAAGCATCCAGGAGCTTCCCATTGAAGTCAATGATGTCCGAGGAGCCCTGGGTACCCTTCTCCCCAGGATGACCCTGAGGCAGAGAAGGAAGGGGTCAGAGGAGAGAGCTGACTCAAACTATGGAGGAGGACAGGCGTATATTGAGTCCTTCTTGTGCTTACTGAAGGATTAGAAGATCAGTACTATATACGTACCACGGGCCCCTGGGGACCTTGCTCTCCCACATCCCCCTTGTCTCCCTATAAAAACATACAGACTTGTATTATTTGACTTCTAAGGGGGACGGTAGCCTCGAGCTGTCAGGTCAGACTGTTAACTCGGTGTACATGACTAGCAGTTGAAACAACACATTTATGTTAAAGTTGCCATAAAAACCCAGTATAGTAATTAACTGGGTTGGGTGACAGCACTGGTGGTGGTGGTGGTATTTGATGAAGGCAGGTCTCATACCTTGAATCCCGGGACTCCGTCTGTGCCTCTCTCTCCTTTCTCCCCACTGCCAGCTTCCCCCTGTTTTCACACGGAGGAGAGGATTAAGATGAGCTCAAGTCAGTGTTTGTGAAATCATAAATGGTAAATGGACTGGTCAATCCGGTCGTCCTTACCTTTGGCCCTGGAGGTCCCTGGGGTCCCGGATAGCCCGGCTCGCCGTCTTCTCCCTGTTAGTTCGCGGGGGTCAAAAAGTGGTCAGCAAGGTTCTAGGAAGGTGGATGCTAAGTAAACCCACGGAATATAGTGAGGCTGGGTATTTAGTATGTGAATATATACAGCTAGAGGAAAGGGGAATGAAATGACACTAATAGTCGATCAGATATCGTACCGATTTTCCAGGCTGACCTGCAGGTCCCTGAAACAGAAGAAACCTTGTGTTATCATGTCAATCTGAACAAAGAGTGGGGGTATGTGAGTGTGGGGGAGAGGCATCAGGGTCAACGTACAATCCACACATCATGGAAAACAAACAACCATTGAGGTGAAAAAGCGATGAGGGTAAGAATCTGATCCATGCTTAACTCACCTCAACACCATCACGGCCTGGAAATCCCTGAGAATTATAGAGAAGAAAGTTACTTTTTAGTTTGCATCATCTGTTGAGTGGGGGGCTGCAGTAGCTCAGCGGTAGAAGATGCTTTAGGAACTGACTAAAAAAGATGCTGCAGGTTCGAACCCACCGTGGGGTATCAGGAAGGGCATCCAGCCTTATTTCCCCCCAAAAATCCTTTTACGTCCATTCCCAACCCCACAGTATGGGGACTGATCAGGACATAAAACAGACCTTCGGTCCATCAGTATTTCAGTCTGACATCAGGCTGGACTCTGGTTCACCACTAGATGTCAGTATTCAGCTCAGGATGACCAGATCCCCCTGGGTCGGTATGTTTCTGGCGTTTCAGGGCAGGGGAGCGAGACTGGATTTGACCCTTGTTGCATTTGAA
>OMLC01083011.1:0-10325 GCA_900302585.1 Regalecus glesne
CACCGAAACCACACACACACACACACACACACACACACACACACACACACACACACACACACACACACACACACACACACACACACACACACACACACACACACACACACACACACACACACACACACACACACACACACACACACACACACACACACACACACGGCTAACCCTAACCACACATATGAAGTGATTGGAGAGCTGTTGGAGTATTCCACTTGACAGCAGAGAGCCCTCAGATCAGATGAGTGATCCGCTGTGAGGTCCACATGACAAAGCCCATAGAAAAAAGAACAGCAGCAGTGAGCCGAGCCCGAGGTTCCTAATGTGGGTACCCAGGGCCAATCCATAATCTACATCTCACGGGGTCAAATGCAGGTCCCACGGGCCGTCTTGGAATCTCTATTATTCTACTATCATTCTATTGTTATTCTCCATTATTAGGCTTCATAGGTACTGAAATAACATGAAAAGTGCCCCTGACGTGTAAAGACAGAGAAGTTTGTTTTTACACGTCATAATTAGTCCCCACGTTGTAGAGGTGGACAGACTTAGAAGGAGCTTAGGGGGATTGAGGGCAGGATGCCCTTCCTGATGCCCTGCGGTGGGTTTGAATCCGCAGTCTCCGGCTGCCTGAAGCACGTGCACTACCACTGAGCTAGGACTAAAATCTACCACAAATTCTATTCATCATGATGAAACCTGATGAGGGCTAGCATTGGAGATGAATTAGGTCACATTCATAAAGACATATGACTGCCTGTACATTTACCATGAACTGCTTATAAAACACACTCAGCGTGACGTGATGCCTTCCACAGCAATCGTGCAGAACTCGAGCTGGAGGATGATGAAAGGGCCTCGATCAAAAGAGCGAAACAAAACTACTGAATCCGGCTTTCCTTATCTGATGGGCGGAGCTGGAACCGAGCGAGGACGATGTGAGATTAATTCTCATGCGATGTTTCTTCGGTGAGCCGTTTTCCGCGGAGAGACGAAACGCGCTCAATGACAGAAACAATTTATTCGGAAGTTCTCGAGAAACTGCAAATGAACTTGTGAGAAAGACCCCAGGGGTTTTGTCACGGTTCACTGGAGTGAATGAAAGGGAAATCACTGCCATCAGCTAAATGAGAGCTGAGCTTTCATGGAGGCAAGGAGAAAATGTGTGTATTCATTCAGAGAGATGGAAAGCCTGGAATGCAGGAGGATGAGGTCATCACAGGAACATGACAGAGAGAAAGTTTGAGTTCTGAAAAATAACTTTTTTTTTAATTCACAAAAAATTCAACAAGCTACTTGCAAAAAAAAATAAAAATCTATCTGCAAGACACATCCATCCATCCATCCATTATTCACCACCTATCTGACGTCAGGTCACGGGGTCAAGCTGGACCCCATCCCAGCACTCTGTGGGGGAAAGGCAAGGAAAAAGCCTGGACAGGTCACCAGTCCATCACATGGCAGAGCATTTAGAGGATCAGTGTCTAGCTCAAGGACACATCAACACGCTTCCTCCAGCGGGCAGGATCGAACCTGCAACCTTCCGATCACCAGATGAACCGCTCTACCCACTGAGATCTACCCTCTTCTCTTTTTCATGCAAACTCATTTTAAGCAAATCTCATTCCCTCCACACACTCCCAGTGGAGCACACTGGACACTGCCTCCACATCGATTCTCACCAATATGCAGCTAGCTAAAGTAAAAGCCACTGGGTCATCCTTCCACATGATCAACAGGGCCCGACAAGAGCAATCCATCAGCCCTATTGATTTTAGATGATTAAACCACAGCACACACACCCCCCTGCCCCATACATCCAGCCCCTCCATCTCTATGCCCTCCCATTACCCTTCCCACAGTGCTCAAAGCTTTTCGCTTTGCCATGCATCCCGGGTTGACAGAAATCACCCAGCGGGAAGCCATGTGCCTAAAGTGCAGGAAACCAGAACACCACCCAGAACACCACATCCCCACCCTGGAGAGGGAGACGGAGGGGTGGGCCTGGTAGTGAGTTGATGAACCAGAGAGCCAGCAGTGGACTTTGGGCACATGGGAAGGTATGCAAAGAGCTGCGGCACAATGCTGAAAGCAATGAGATCCATTTCCACACGTTATTTTACACCTTAATACATGGGCTCCGCTCCTGGGAAATATAAAACCACTGACCTATTTAACATCGTCCAGCTCCATCAAGGACAGTCAACAGCTCAAACAACACTGTGAGAAAGGTGGGTTGTGAATGTCACAGGATCCCTGTTTTAATACACAGAAACTGAACCTATTTTGGGCATTTTCTCACCTAAAAACCACGTTGGTATGGGTCTGAGATGGCTTATCCTGCAGACATGGACACCAACGGACATCAACGTCCACACCCCTTCATATCCTTTATATTGGGACCCCTCCACATCTACACCTCTTCATATCCTTTATGCATGGACACCTCCATCCCCACCCTCTACGTCTACACCTCTTCGTATGCTTGTTATGAACGTGACGGGTTAAAAGCCAGTGCCGTCACACTGAGAAACACAGAGCCCGGACAACCCTATGAACGAGGTGCAGAAACATTACTGACATTTAAATGCTGCTTTGTGGTAAACATCTGCATCAGACTTCAACTGACATTTGCTGCATTGCTTTTTAGTTAAGCTGTTTACAGTCAATAGGAAATTCAGATTAGATAGAAGCTGCGAAGGGCAAATTAGACTGAGGTCACAGGTCCTGTTTCTGCTGACCTTTCTCCGAGAAACCCGTGTGGAGCAGCCGAGAGGGATGGTGAATGGACTCGGTCTCACATAGTGCATCTCTAGTCTGGCGACCACTCGGAGCACTTTACAATGCATGCCTCACATTTACAGAGCGTGAGGGATTAAGGCCGGATGCCCTTTCCCTGACACCCCGCAGTGTGAGATCTCAACATTAAAGCGGAAACCTGCGATATTTTCCCATTTGCTTCCTCCCTCTGGCAGCGAGGACCACAAATATGGTTTGGCAAACATTGTTGCTCGTAAAGCATCAGCCCCGCAGTAAACAGTTCCCACCCTTGTAAAAATAGCATCCTCCAAACTAACGAACGGAGGGTCTAATGCATTACTACAAATCACATCAAACATAAAAGCTCTGCACACCCTTGCTAGAAATGGCGTGTTTTTGTGATATGAAACCAGGATAAATCATGCCAGAAACATCCCTATACTGTGAAATTGCAACAAACGGGGGGCACGGCACCTCAGTGGCAGACCAGGCTCCTCGGTAAGAGATGAGCCAGATGTTGCAGGTTCAAACCTACCATGGGGCATCAGGAAGGACCCCACAACGTGGGGACTAATAGGGACACATAGAAATGGACCTCTCTGAAATTGCAACCAATAAATATAATTATTAAACTTTTTTTTCAATAAAAACAAAAATCTGGTTTGCATACACCTAAAATAAGTTTGTTGAAGAACCCTCAGAGAACCCTCAGAGTGCTCAGTCTTTTAGGGTAAGAGTCTATCAGCATGACACCATCTTGGCAATATTTCCCGACTCTTCCTGGTGAGACTGGTGTGGATCCATCAGACAGCAAAGACGTATCTGCTACATGGCCCTCTCTAGTTATCCTCAGATTTTCTACTAGATTCAGCTCTAGGCTCAGGCTGGACCTTTCCAAAATGCTGATCTCCAGGTGAATCCATTCTTTTGTTTATCTGGTTGGAGTCTTTGGGTTGTTGCCACGTGGAAAGGTGAAATCCCCCTTCATCTTCAGCTTTCCAGCAGATGTCTGAAGGTTTTGTGCCAGAATCGACTGGTATTTGGAGCTATTCATCGTTCCCTCCTAAAGCCACAGTTCCAGCTGGAGAAAAAGGATTCCCAAAGCCTGATGCTGCCACCACCATGCTTCACCCCGTGTATGCTGTTCTCCTGGTGATGTGTTGTGTGGTTTGGGGGCCAAACATACCTTTTGGAATTATGGGTGAAAGTTTCAGCCTTGGTCCTATGGGACCAAAACACATTTGTATTCACGCACAATAATCCAGGAGAGGAAGTCACAGGAAGTTGAATCAGCTCCTCTAGACAAAATGTTTACTGATCCCTCAACAAATGTTATGTCCAGATGGACTGATTCAACTTCCTGGGACCATACCAGAGGATTTGTCCACATGGTTTTAGGACACTGGCTGTATCTTTTTGAAAAGGTTAGCCAGGCTTGGATGTTTTGTCTTGCCACCCAAGCCCATAGCCCAGAAATATGAAAAATATAGACTACTGTCACATGTAGAGAGCAAACAGAACTTTTTAGAAACTCCTGCAGCTGCTCCTTTAAGTGGCCACAGGCCTCTTGGCAGCCTCCCTGACCAGATTTCTGTTTGGCAACTCATTAATCTTGGAGGGACCTCCTGTTCTTATTGATGTCACTGTTGTGCTATATTTCCTCCACTTGTTGATGATTGTCTTCACTGTGTTCCGTGGTGTATCTAATGCAATGTGAGTTGCTTTGTACCCCTCTCCTGATCAATACGTTTCAACAACAAGACCCCATTCATGCTTTTGGAGTTGGCTGCAACCAATAAGATGTCAGCAAACTCCTGCAGGAAAGGCTGAGCTTTATTTGAGGTTCATCATAGTCCCATTAATCAATGGTAGGCTTGTATTAACTACTATTTAATATGAGGTTGGATGGGATTTGTTAATCACTGCTCCCAGAAAATGAATCTCAGAGCCATTGGCTCTTAAACCCAAATTATTTGGGGGCCAAATCAAATTTCCAGGGGCCAAAATAGTGATGACATGTTACATTGTCAAAGGGCTGTCTCCCACTGTATTTTCCTTCCTCTGTGCACGGCCTGCCTTTGTTTGCTCTGCTTCCCATAGCCTACACAATGTATTCTGGGGCGTCAGGAAAAGTGCGTCCGGCCTAAATCCCCCATGCTCTGTGAACGTGAGGCATACATTGCAAAGCGCTCCGAGTGGTTGCTAGACTGGCTAAGCACTATAAAACATGGTTCAATCTACAGACACAAAATATGCAATGTTCAATAAACTGTAATCATATTACCATAAATACTTAAATCACAAGTCTTTAAATCCTCTCTTACTGTGCTTTCCACTTTGCTGCTGTAACACCGTAACTTCCCCCTGTGGGACTAATAAAGGAATACCTGATCTAATCTTTCATTATTCTTTCAATTACTATCTAACTATGTGCAGGTGGGTGGGGGGGCTTTAGTTTATTGATAGAGTGTGTAAATCAGGAAATGACCAGGTAGGAGTTCTTCAATGTCACAGATCATGTGGTCAACTACGGTTAGTTAAGAAGAATTCTCTAACATACTATGAACAGGGGGCGCTGTAGCTCAGGGGCAGAGCGTGCACTCTGGGAACTATCCAGCCAGAGGCTATGGGTTCGAACCCAACCCCAACCTAATAAAAATAATATAATTAATTGAGAATGGAGTTTCGGTGAATATCGCAAGTTTTAATGTATGTTCAAAATCGTGCCAATGTCTTAATCCAACTCCCTTCACTTTCTCCAAAAAGATTTTCTAATCACTCTGATTTTTTTAAAAATGATTTTCTTTTGGCTTAGCTCAGGGGGCCGGTGATTTAATCAGAAGATTGGTGGTTTGATCCCAGGTTTTTACAGAAAGCATCTCAAAGTATCCTAAGCAAGACATTGAACCCTGCTTGGGACAGCAGATGAAAATTAGCCTGGTGGCTAAATCTGGTGTATTTACATTGATATGTACTGCTCCTGCAAAGATGATGATGATTATTATTTCATAAACATGAGGGATTAGTTTATGAGCTGTACGCATTTTGTGAAGCAAAAGCAGGCTCTGCAAGAACCATGCTGGAAACTATTTTGTGGGGAATTCAGAATATTTATGAAGTGGTTTATGACCCTTTTTGGAAATAAGAATTCTAGTGACTTCAGTGTAATCCCACACAGGGTTTATGGCCAACCCCAGCGCCTGTTTTTGTGTTTTCTGATCCCCCACGATGGAAGCCATTGCTGTTGCTGCACATCAAACTCCATCAGGACACACACAGGGATCCCTTTTGTCTCTCGTACCCAGAATGAAAACAGGAACCCATTACCGCGGAGCACAGGAAAACACCTCGGCTCTGGAATGTCTTGAGATTTGGGAGCTAAATCTGGAGTGAGATTTCTGTCACCCATGCACAAACACAGAGATGCAGATTTGGGTCTGGGACAGACCGATGGAGAAACCAGGCGCTGAACAACAGAGATGGAGGTAGAGAAAGAGATTAATGTATAGAGACAGCACGGGCACAAGGAGCAAAGAGAGGGCAATTCCAGCTGATTGCAGTGGAGGCCTTGTTACTAGTGTACACATTATTAATCCCCATCTGTCTTAATTACAAAACCATGTGGCTGCAGAGAAGAGCTCACAAGCGTGTGCACACATCCCTGTAAACACACAGAGTAGACATTTCAATGATATCAAATCCAAACATTTGTCAATTATCCAGATCCCTTTCTCATATTGATAGTATATATGGCCATCCGTGGTAGCTCAGTGGTAGAGTGTGCTCCATGAACTGACGAGCCAGAGGCTGTGGGTTCAAACCCACCACAAGGCATCAAGAAGGGCCTTCATCCCCAAGCTCCATCAAAGTTAAAAAAAGAGAAGTCCAGTCATCACGAGGGTCTCAGAGTAGAGCCTCTGCTCCTCTACCTAGAGAGGAGCCAGAGGAGGAGGTTCAGCATGTAGACCTGTATAAGGGGGGGTAGACAGAGGACCAGGTGGAAGGATTATATCTCCACCCTGGCCTGGGGCCATCTCAGGACCCTCCCAGTCAGAGCTGGTGGATGTGAACAGGAGAGGGAGGTTTGGGGTCTTCGATGGAAACTGCAACTTCCGTGACCCAACTTTGGATAAGTGGCTGACAATGGATAGATGGAGAAAAAGATGTTTCACTTCATTACAATTCATAGAAGAGCTGGGGAGCGCTGATGGGTCACCTTATAAAGCGTGTACCACATGAGGCTAAGTCCTTACCACAGTGGCCTGGGTCCAAACCCGGCCCCTTTGCAGTATGTCACCCCCTCTCTCTACCCAGCCTTTCTTGTCTCTCTCTCTCTCTTGACTATCCAATCAAACAAAAGCAGGAAATGCCAATGCAAACCAAAAAAACCAACAACAACATCCATCCACACATCATCAACCGCTTATCTGAAGTCTGGTTGTGGAGCCATGCTGGAGGCCATCCCGGTGCTCATTGGGCATGGAGGTCTTTCACATCACTGTTGTACTACTTCAGGCATAACTTCAGAATGAGTGCTATTTGAAGCTCCTGTGCATTGTCCATTAAGCGGTTGAGTAAAAGTAAAAGTACAATGAAGCTTTTCCCATCCTCCCCCATCCTCCTCCTGCTCTGAGCCTTACTGATCTGACTCAGAGGACGGAGGGGAGCTGGGGAAGAAGGAGAGCTGAGAGATGAAAGGATTTCGTTCATTACTCCTAATCATGTGAATCTAGAACTTATTAAAGAATGAAACCCTTCGCATACGATGTACAGTGCTGAGGGCAGATGGGACCAGATGCCTTTTTGTGCTACAGATGGGTGCTCATAATGGACACTCAACCTGAGCTACATACGGATGCAAGCGTGCGCAGATTGTTTAAGCACATGTGCGCCCTGAACGCAGCCTCATCTCCTCCACGGCCTCTGACAGAATAACAGTGACGGAAACCTATTATAAGATCTGTGTGTGTGTGTGTGCGTCTGGTTTGTTTTACCTGCACAGTAAAAGAGGGGAAGGGAGTTAATCTCTCCAACAATGCTCGCACATGCACCCACTGGTGGATTATTTATAGCGAATCAAAAAACTTTGTTTCCATAGTGACTGTTTGAGTCCATTATGGAAAGTGTCTCCTGTAGTTGCCAGGACAACCACCCGATGATGGCAAATGACTGTGACACACAGCTGAGGGATGTGGTGAGCTGGTGAGCTCCCCATTAACAAGCTCCAACCACCCAACCCGGGGAGGAGAGGGTGAGGGGAGGGAGGGATGCAAGGAGAGCTGAGAGAAAACACCTGCACTCACAAACCGTCTTATATAAACACCTACGAGGGGGATGTTTAAGCCGTAGTTCAGCGGCAGAGCCCACGCGGTTTGGGGACTGATGACCCAGATGTTGCGGGGTTCAAATCCACTGTGGGGATCGGGAAGGGCACCCGGCTTCCAATCCCCCACACTCCATCCCAGTCGATATCCACCCCTGCGACATGGGGACCGATCGTGACACGTAGAAAAGGACCTCCCTCGCTCCTCTGCTTTGAGCTTAGATAGAACTCGACATGTTTTATAGGCTCAGGTAATCCTTCGCTTTCCTGCACGAGCGCTCATCGGCGTTGAATCTAGATGAGATTTGCCTGAGCCTCTAAGCCTTATCTAAACAAGTTGAGGTGTCATCATGCAAACCAACCAAACATGGTTGGTTTGCACGGTTGGTTTAATTAATGGGCCAAGAGAGACTCGTGTGTACTTAAGAGGAGCTTAAAACAGGAGGACACCTTAGATAAACATCCTGCATTGTGACACTCAAATGTCGGGGATTAATTCTCCATGAGGCCTATTGTGGCTCGAGGAGGGGAAGCATAGCTCGGGAGGGAGGGCGAGTGATCAGAGGTGGTTTGATCCCCAGACCCTGCAGAAAGTGTGTTGAAGTGTCCTTGAGCAAGACCTTTGAACCCCTTAACTGCTCCCTGGGTGCTGCGGCGGCTCACTGCTCCGATGCGACAGGACGGGTTAAATGCAGCGAACACACTTCATTGTGTGCATCTGCAATGACCGATAAAGCTCCTTCCTCTTCTTGAAAACAGAGGTTGCATATCTAGAAATGCGTCACCAATGTGCACCTCCCATATTGTTAATCAGTAGACAGAACTTTATCCAAATACTAGGGATTCTATATGAATCAGCAACCAGGAGTCAGATGCATCAACAGTAATCTCCCTGTTCATTGATATCCCCCCCCCCCTTCTGCTGGCCTCAAGCAACAGAACACCAACACACCCTCTCTCACCAGTTAGGTCACTTTGGCTGCGAGTCTCGGAACGTGGGCAGGGACTGGACGACCAAGCGTATCTAAGAATCAACCCACACAGCAACCTGGGATGCCAAAAGTAGTCCAACCCCGGTGTCGGGTGCCAAACTGTAATAAATAACTTTTCTCCGTGTGATAAGTATGAAGGGAAAAAAAAGTATTCATGTAACTGCTTTAAAGGTTTACAGCTTACAGCACTCATTAAAAAAAAATACCTTGAGAGTGATGCAGTGCTACTGTAGAAATGACAAATGGACAACACATGTTACAGCAAAATGTCCACTTTCACTGCAGTGAGTTAGGAAACGCACGATTATGTTCGAGATCTACATACACACGTTACGGGCTCGTGTAATGTTGACAGCAACTCCGCTAAAGCCATTTAAAACATCCTGAAGAGTAAAGAGGCTTAGGGGGATTCATTAACCAGACACCAGGTGAACCAGAAGAGGGACTAAGGAGACACCCAACAGAGGCACGAGGCTTCAGATGTGAATGTCTGTGCACACACATGAATTAGCCCACAGGCCAAAGTCACTCTAACGCTGTTTAGGTGTGAAATCAACCCCCTGTCCCTATATATCAGCTGTGCTCCATCCTTTCTCCATCTTTGTGAAACCCTCAGAAAAAGCCTGTTTGGAGTGGTGGTCAGTGTTCGATGGATAGCTGAGAAAGGGGAGTGGGATCAGGGCCTGTAACATTCACACATTCTCTCTTTGCATGTGTGCGTCGTGTCTATGAACGAAGGTGCTCGATGCCTTCGCTCGGTGGAAAGTAGTGCAAGAAAACCCCTCAAGAGGTCAAACCCCACATCAAACCATCAAAAACGAAGAATGTGGTGGAGGTCCCTTGCGACCCTCCACCACAGCCTGATGTTAAAACAGGCTGTATTGAAGGCCTGGACGGAGACATTTCTATGAGCACATGCTGTGTTTGCTAAAATGCATGGGATGTCTTAACGTTATCTCCTCATTAAAAAAAAGATCAAGTACAACAGTGATCCTTTTGATTAATTTCCCTTAGCAGACTCTTTCAAGCAAAGCCACGTAAGAGACCTGGTATTTGACCGTCAGATATACAGGAGTAGAACCTGGGTCTCCTGCTTGGCAGGCGAGAGTTCTACCTCTGAACCACCGATCCACTCAACCACCACCGCAGAGGTGAACCGTTTCAAACGTCTCCAGTCATGTGCATCACCATGCCATTGTTCCCTTTGTTAGAAAACAGTCATGTGTGCCCCCCCCACCCCCACCCAA
>OMLC01083015.1:0-12398 GCA_900302585.1 Regalecus glesne
GTGTGTGTGTGTGTGTGTGTGTGTGTGTGTGTGTGTGTGTGTGAGAGAGAGAGAGGGTGAGAGGAAGGGGTGGGGGTGGCATTAACAGAGAGAGTTGGCACATGCCCAGCGCCGTGTTGGCAAGAGGCTGCCATCCACAGCTTGTGCACGAGGCCCTTTTTGAGCTAGTTTTACAAGCACTGCTCTCGTTATTGATGGTGGGGAGATAGCCAGCGTACAGATTGAATGATCAGGACCACGCTCATGTATATTCCTAGAGAAAAGTCACTGAAGGAGGACTGGTGTCAACAGACAGGAGTGTACCAGAGAGAGGGAGGTCATTAATCCTGATGGATAAGAGGTCTAATTGCTGGCCACGTGGGCCTGGTGTCAGTCTATGAATGTCAGTGAGGAACTCCGGCAGAGAGCACGTTTTAACGAAAGCGTCACTTGAATTTAGTGCTGTTTTTACAGTAGAATGGGTGGCATGGTGGTGCAGGGGTTAGCGCTGTTGCCTCACAGGAAGAAGATCCCGGGTTCAAGTCCCCTTACGGGCCCTCTCTGTGTGGGGTTAGCTTGTTATCCCCTTCTCTGCGTGGGTTTCATGCCATTCTCAAAAAAAAAACCACATGTGGGACTGTAGATGTGAGCTAGCTTAATGCTAAAATCTGATGCAGCGCATTGAATGGTGGCATTAATGTAAAAAGCTGCATGTTGCAAAATATTTCTCTACCAATTCAACTTTCAATGACAGTCCACATCTGGATTTTGAGCCATTGCCCTGCACTTAGTTATAGGATATTTCAGAGTTAAGACAAAATACACACAATGTAAAGTGGACAACATCCATGATGATGGAGCCCAATAACAGGCCCATGGTAGACATGCAGAGCTGAAAAGTAAATTCCATTTCTATCCATCCATCTATCCTTAATCACTTATATGAAGTCGGGTCACGGAGTCATGCTGGAGTCTATCCCAGTGCTTATTGGGCAAAAGGTGGGGAAACATATTGGACAGGTCACCACTCCATCTCAGGGTCTGAGCAGTTAGGGGTTCAGTGTCGACACTGCAACACACTTTCTGCAGGGGATAAAATAGCAAGTACATGATATGAGGGGTAAAAGATACATAAATTGTACCTAGTCTGATTAAAGTAAGCAAATATATGATGAAATAAATATAAATATAAGCACACTAAGAAAAGCATGTTATCCACAGTGAGCAGCTTGTTAGACAACATTCCATCTGACACTGAGCTCCACATTCTCCTCAGCTCTGTCCTTTCGTGGTCATGATGAGGCCAACACATGTAATGTGACCGGTGCAAGCAACGGAAGCTCAGCTGAAGAGAAACACATTCACTGCTCAGACACCAACGTTGATTTTTCATCAAAATCCAGTTAAGCGAGTCAATTCCGTAGATAAACTGAAATACAATTAAAGCCCAACACCTTCTGTGAGGTTTTTTCTCTCTTTCTTTATCAATTTACTGCATTGATTGCTTGGAAAAGGAGCTGACCCTAATTCTGCAACCCGATCAGGCATCTCATCTCCTCGAGCCCGTCACAGCCGACACACTGCACACTGTGAGGGACAACGTTGATGACCCCACAAACACACCACCTCCAGATTCCTGTCTGAGAGGAGGTGTGCCTTCACCAGACCCCTGTGGGGAGGTCAAACACGCCGAGCCGTGGCTTACCAGGAAGCTGCAGGCTTCAGATGAAACAGGTTGACGAGGGTGACATTGTAGATGAATACCACCGAGTAAAAAGTAGCTTTAGCACAGTAGCCAAAAAACACCAGCTCCTGACAGAAGACCTGACGTGGAAGAGTCTGCCTGCCATTCATGGTTTTCCCTGCGTCTCAGTTGCTCATAACACTTGCAGGCCACAGGAAAACTCTCTCAAGCGCAGCCCTTCGCCAGCCTTGCCACTGACCTTAATTCCCTCTATTACCATTTTGAAGGACAGGCTCTCTCTAACCTCACTCCTACGGCAGCCAGCACTTCACCACCTGTCCACTAGAATACGTGGACCTCTGAGCTCAGGTTTACCCCCCCCTCAAAAAAAAGAGAAGGTCCATCAACTCAGCTGCAGCACTTGAGGGAGTTGCACCATCCCACAGCTTTAGCATAAGGAGTCCGTTCTCAGCCTATGGCATCATATATTGAAGCCGTTGACAAAGCCTCAGTATATGACATGGCCGTACAGACCCCTCAGCATCTGTACGAGAAGCAGAAGGTCAAAATAATAAATGATAAATAACAATACATTCGGTTTCAGTCCCACAGCGCTAAATTTGCAATTCCCTGCATTTAACTCATCCTATTGTTTAGGAGCAGAGACTAAACCTAAACTTGACCACTAATCAACCTGCCTGCCATTAATATTCCAAAATCCGAGAGGGAATTGCATGTTGGAGTTCTTCACATAAATGCTAAAGAGTCGTCCTAGCATCAATGTACTTGACAGTCCTGTGCAGTTTCCACTGGAGCACCCATTCTGTCAATGCTAACACACCTAATGCTAGCAAAAGACGTCAAATCACAAATAGGAAATGATCGGTTTGATTAAAACCAACAACATTCGTATAATTCACAAATTTGTCCTCCAAAACCCCTCATGAAAAGATTGGAATGTTCTTCAACACCGGCATTTGTCTATTCCACCGGCTTAAGTCTGCAGTCTGCACTCACACACACAGCTTCAGGGGCTTTTCTGGGAACATGTTAACGAAAGGTGTGACTCCTGCTGCTCTACTACTGGACGAAAACTGTTTAACTAAACACTGCACCGGGTTGACGTCGCCACAGCAGGTCCCCCATGGACTTTGGATATCCCAGTAACTGAAAGACCAGTCTTCCATCTAAGAGTACCACCCTGAATGAGGTAACAGTACACAGATACCTCTGTTCTTCTTCTACTATTCCCTGCATATCAGTGAATTCTCCCCATCCATGTTTGTGTTCGTCCACCTACTCAAGTTTGCTGATGACGCCGCCCTGTCGGGGCCTTGTAGACGGTGATTCACACTGCAAGAAATGGATCGTCTTTCAGTTTAGTCCAGAACTCACAGAATCTATCATCAGTCAAGACCAACAATAATAATCTCATAAATCACAGGCCAAAACTAGACTGGTCCCCGGAGCAGCATCTCCACAAGCTTCTTTTTTTTTACAGAGCTGTACTGAAATATGAGGTAGTCCCTGTAGTCCCTGCACCATGTGTCTGTATAATGAGCTGCTCCTCATACTGTTGGTGTGGTTCTCCGTCCCTAAGCTTCCAAGACACATGACTTTGTTTTTATCACACTTTGAAACCAAAGTGACACCAGATTCTGATTCTCCACAGGGAACAACATCATGAGTAAGAAGTCACTGTATTTCTCCATTAAAAGGTGAGGCGGCCACACAGAAATATCATTAAATAGAATGAGGCCCTAGGTAACGGGATCCAGCCCAACTCCTCTCCTGCCTCCATTTTTGGTTAGAAAGTGATTTTCACAACCGTCTGTTATGGGCCTGTTTGGTGTCACGTCAGTGCTTGGAAAGCCGCCTCGGTGCTTCTCGTGATCGCGTCAACCGAACCAAATGAACAAGATGAATCGAATATCTAGGCTCGAGTCTGACACCCACAACTGCCAAATAAGAGTGAGCCCTTTGACTAACGTTTCTCTGTCTCCTCTTCAGTATTGGTTTCAGATTCAGGTGAAAGCAGCTAATATGTCTCATTCAAAACCAGGCAGGGACGACAGGAATTGGTATTTCGATAGATTTGACAGGTGCACGCCTGGGTTTGTTGAGAGCAGAACTGCATAGCAGACCAAATGGCAGCCTCCTCCAAAGAACTACTGTTTCATCCCTGTCCTATGACGCCACATCTGCACTAAAATGGTTCGTTTCTACACGTCACAATTAGTCTCCACGTTGTGGGGGTGGACAAGGACCTAGATGGAGATTGGGGGGGATCAAGGCCAGATTCCCTTCCGGACCCCCCGTGATGGGCTCAAAGCCATGAGACCTGGCTTATTGTTTCCTGAGACGTCCTCTACCACCGAGGTACCACAGCCCCTTTTACGCTAAATCTAAATAGAGGTGACCAAGCATAAATTAGTATCACAGAGAGACTGAATCATGTTGGCACTAACGCACCTCACCATTACTCGACCATTCTAATAACATCAGATGAACCCAGAATATCAAAAACAAGGGTAGGAAGTTTTTCCAGCCGGGTTAGGGAAGCATGGGGCACCATGTCCAGCCAGGGATATTGCAAATAAAGTGTACGCCCAAATGGGATTAGCGAGATTAGCCACGCGTATGCCTTTCATCCAACAGTAATCTGTGCAAACTGTTTACATGAGTAAGGAAAGTGGGTCACACCAGGGGCGGCATGGCTCGGGACTAAGGGCGGTCATCTAGTAATAGGAAGATCGGCGGTTCGATCCCCGGTTCCTTCAGAATGTGTGTCGAAGTGTCCTTGAGTGAGACACTGAACCCCTGACTGCTCAAGCCCTGTGAATGAATGGTGACCTGTCCAGGGTGTTTCCCTGCCTCTCACCCAATGAGTGCTCGGATAGGCTCCAGCATGACTCCGCATCCCGATTTCGAATAAGCGGTTGATGATGGATGAACGGTCACACCAGGCTGGTTGTTCAAGTTTCATCCGACTGGAATAGCAAGTGAAAGGGCTGGCGACAGGTAAGTGGGCGGGTTGCCTTCAGCATTAGGCTAACAGAGACTGGTAATTTAGCACATTTTTAGACTCCAGGGAATCAACATAAAGAATAAGCCTGTGATTCTGCTTGGTTCCACAATTGCAGCAGACAGTGTGCTGATGGTCCTGACCAGGTGAGGCATGGAGAACATGTCCGTTCTGATTTCCTTTGACTGAGACTTGATAAATCCGCACACACACATCGATACCTCCAAACATCACAGCTCTGCTGCAGGATATCTCAGTCTTTGTAATAAGTCTGGTGTTAGAATTCAACCATCGGGCCTTGATGGAGAAGAAGGAGGAGCTTTAACTCATCCATCACTATACATGCATATGTAATGTGTCCTCGGCATTCAACCCATCCTATTGGACAGGAGCAGTGAGCAGCCGCAGCATTTGGGGAGCAGTTAAGGGTTCAGTGTCTTGCTCAAGGACACCTCGGCACACTTTCTGCAGGAGCTGAGGATTGAACCACCAATATTCCTATTACTAGATGACCCACTGCACCTCCTGAGCCATGCTGGCCTCTAGGATGAGATTACATCAATAAATAAAGTAATTAATTAATAGTTCCATGATCAGTCCCACAAGGAGAAATGTATGACTCTCTGCATTTGACCCATCCTGTTGTATAGCAACAGTGAGCAGCCACCATGTGGCACCCAGGGAGCAGTCACGGTGTAGTATATTGCTCAATGACACCTTGGCAAGCTTGCTGCTGGACCAGGCATTGAACCTTCAGCCATCTGATTCCTAGGTGACTGCTCTACCGCTGAGCTATGCTGCCCTTAAGGACACCTTTTTACAGTAAAACATGATCGTTGCTTTAAATGAAACTCACAACTCTAAGGCATTCCAGCTGACAATCTGATTCTATGGATTTGACGTGACGACCTGGTGGCAGACATTTGACAACCGGCCGAGGGATGGTTACCGTTTCTCAACGCCTATGGCTCCACGGCTTCCTATGCAGGACAACAAACGCATTGGAAATTCCACCCATGTGTGGCTATAAGTGTGTTTTCCCACCTGGCCCTCACATTTTGGAGGAGGCAGCCCTCCGAGGGCTGTTTTGGCTGGACATGCAGGGGTCACCGAGTTCAGGTACTGGGTGACAGCATGGCACATGTCTCCCTCATCTGGACGTCAGCGGGAAGGCAAGGTTAAACAAGTATAGTGTGTACACACACATCTCCACACAGCCTGCTGGGGGGAAATGCACTAGGGGTGCATATGCCACCGTGCATTCCACTGCTTGAACAATAAGGCCCTGTCGAGGAGTCTCTTGCACCAGCAGCACTGGTTGGGTTCTGCCTCTGCAGCCAATCGAGGGGCTTCGTGTCACCGCGTCTGACCCTCACATGTGAGATCTGAATTTGGCACATACAAATACATGCAGCGGTGCATCCTGTGCAACTGTGCGTCGCGTTTCCCCCCTGACACGTGATGCATTATTCAGTTACTTCCCCGTTTTGGTAAAAGGAGACGGTCACACCCCTTTCTAGAAAACTCAAATGGGACCTGCTCTGCTGCGACGCCCAATAAATAAAAGGACAACAAAGAAGCATACATGTCCCCTCTCAGTGGCAACGTTGACTGCAAGAGGTCAAGGCTCGCCTCACGTCTTCCAGGCAACACAATATAGGCCTGAGCCCAGCGCAAGAAACCAGTCCACCATATCCATGCACTACCGCTGAAACGGGCAATGGCTTTAGGCACACACATCTGCACAAATGCAACCCCACGACCAACGCATAATCCATGAATATCAGATTTCCCTGCATCATGCATCGGCTGGCACTGATGTGCACAGCCTTGGTATTTCCAGACAATGGGCATTTTCCCCAATAGGAATTAACCGTGGCTGAACTTTCACGTGACATGAGATATGCAGCGATTCGTTATAACAAGAAATAAATCACAGTCCCGTCGATCCGTCATAATAAGATGTCATGCGGTGCAGAGAAAACCGACGCACGTAAAACCTGCCAGGTAGCACATGTTCGGGTTTTTTTTTTGCGGCACAAGATATATTGCACTTCAACTCACCTTGAGCGGCCGTTCCTCTGGTGCTGAATACACTTGCTATCAGAGTGGCCACATACCAAATCATAGTACTATTGCCGACCAGCTATTACCACGCAAAGTGCCCCGTTCGACCAATCTCTCATATTCGAGCCCAGCAGCGCACTGCACGGTGTCTCATCAAGCGCCGCTCCCTCACACTCTGTCTGCCTTCCTTTCGGTGGCGATTTCTCCCTTCATCCTTTTTCCCTCCCCCGTCCTTCCATCCGCATCCTCTCCCGGAGAGACAGAGCACCTGCACCGCCGCGCTTCTAGTAGACGGAGCCGCTTTACGAGCGCATAGTGAAACCAAGTGTGAGAATGCGGCCGTGGGGTCCGCCTCCGCCACCGTCCGATTGGCCGCCAACTGGGCCTTTTGGGGCGTGGATTGGTCGTCCGTCCGCCCCGGACGCCGAATGACAAGCGGATGGAAGCCGAGCTCCCTGATTCAAGGTGAGTTGGAGTGCGCCGTAGTAGTGGAGCCGCAGTATCATGCGCATTGACGGCTCAGACGCGTCCACATCTGTAAATACCCCCCTCTGCCACCACGTGTACTTTATTACCCCACCTCTCTCTCTCTCGTTTTGTCACATGCATGTGTATAAATCACTGATTCATCGATGAGTCCTTCGCACGGACGAGCCTCATGTTAACCCCGGCAGCATCTCTGCTCTTTGTGCATCGCCATTATTGGGGGGTGGGGGTGCTGGTGGGGGGGTTGTTAATTCACCAGCGTCTGATTCATCGTGTCGCCCATCCATGCAGCCCCGGGCTGTTGTCATGTCGCTGTCATCGACACCCCAACAACCTCCATCTCGCTTTTCTTCTTCTTCTGCTGCTGCTACCGCACTGTGTGTCTGGGCTGATGTGGTGATGGGTGTGGCGACAGATGCAATACGAGCCGTTCGCCTCTTTTCCTCGACAACCACTTCGAACTGCTGCTTCTGCTGCTTCATCACGCTGCCGAAACGAGGCTCAGATTGACTTCTTCACGATTTCCACATGCATGGTCGCAGAGGAGCGTCACACGCCTCTCTGCCGATGTACGACCTCGACAAGCCCGTACATGGCAGAGGCAGCCGCGCACATCTGGCTTCTTGATGCCCCATTGCGGGACGCGTTTGCACATCTGTCCAGAGTGAGGAATGGTCTCTATGGAGATGTTGGATGCTCCAACTCCCCCTCTTCTCCTCATCTGTAGCGAGTCTTAGGCTTGCTTGCACTTGAGGATCCCAGATAATGTTGGGAAACGGCAATACTCCATCATCTGATTTACTGTGGTGTGTTGGGGGAGCTACAGATGGAGCACTTGCAGGGTAGCTCTGACAGCATGTTTTAAAGCCTCCCCTTGTCTCCTATAAAAAGCTTGCCTCACTCAGCATTACTCTGAAGGGGTCTCATCTTCCCTTTGGGTTTCGCTGCTTCCCAGAGCTTGACTTGATTTTGGCTTGTCAAAATTTGCCATGTGGGTCTTCTGGCAACCGGAAGGTTCCAGGTTTGATCCCGGCACCTGCGGGGAAGAGTGTCAAGGTGTCCTCAAGCGAGACATTGTTCCCCTAACTGCTCTGTCCTGTGGTGGACCGGTGGCCTGTCCAGTGTGTTCACCCGCCTTTCACCCAATGAGCACGGAAATAGGCTTGACCGTGGCCCTGTGACCTGACTTCAGATATGCAGCTCACGTCCTGTCCTTAGACCCTCGCATCAGATTAAGAATAATTCCCTTAAAAAACACTCCCACAGGGAGAAAAATAAAGGAAGAAACCTCAGGGAGAGCACCAGAGGAGGGATCTCTCCCCAGAGACGGACAGACAGACGGACGTCCAGTGGACGTCTCTGTTCTGTACTAAGCAGAATAGCTTTGTTTGCTTGAGAACATCATTCTCCTTCCAGCTTGTTCTCCATTTCTCAGGAGTCGCCCCAGTGGATTTCACAGTTTCCACCAGTACCTGTGAGGGTGTGACACTCCTATAGTCTAAACTTGCATATGTGTGCAGAGCTTGTGAGACGGCAAACATGCAGTGAATTCCTCTCCCTGTGAGCCTGTTGTCAGTGACTATGGACTGACAAACGGAGGCCAAGCCAACACTTAACTTGAAATTCTCTCCAGGGGCACTGCAGCTCAGTGGTAGAGCTCATACCCCAGGACTTGATGAGCCAGAGGCAGCGGGTTCGAACCCGCTGCAGGGCGTCAAAGAGGGGTATCCAGCCTTAATCCCCCAGGCTCCATCCAAGACTATGTCCACCCCAACAACGTGGGGACTGATGGTGACACGTGAGAGGAGCCCTAACACCATCCAACATGGCTGACCTGTGTCTAAGAGGCCATGCTAACCATGTGACCTCACATCCATCAGGATGGCAGCATTGGTTTGGTGGTTCACGGTCATTTCATATCATCCACTGAGCATCAGCAAGTCATCCCCGTGGAGTCATGCCGCCATCTATCCACACACACTGGAGAGGAACAGGCTCAACACCAGGCTCTCTGCGTCTGACAGCAGTTGACGTTGACCTGCCACTAGCCGACATCACCTCAACACCTAAGCCTGCAGTCCGGTGCGTGATCACCTGCACAGGGCTGGTGGAGACCTCCGGACTTCCCCTCACCACCATGTTGTCTCGGCCCAGACCGCTCAGGACAGGTAGGGAGATATGCAGATAAGAGATCTGCTCCTTATCGCTCTGCCAAGGGCCTGCATGAAGGATACCTGTTGTGAATTTGCGAGGCTACCAGGACTGACGGGTAGCCTCGCAAATTCACAACTTTTCACACCCGGCGTGAAGAGCAGCTCCACTCATCTTCCTGACAGCGGTTTGGAAGTTTTCCCGTGTTTGCTGGCTAACTGTCTTCCATGCACACATATAGAAAGACTGCATTCACCCGGAGGGACAGAGCAGGAGCCAGGCTGAGATCCTTTCAGCTGCTCCCTCCGAAGTGGGTCTATTTACAACCTCTTGGCCTGCTACCCGCGGGCCGCACCCTCTGAACCTACGCCTCAAGAGGCCAAACACTCGCCCTTAACTCGGTGACATATGCGTCCTCCATCTAAAAAAAAAATCTAATAATCCAATGATTCTTCAATTATTGATCTATATGATGATTTCTTTATAATTATGATGTAACTGTATTGATGCCAGTAAGAAACAAGGGCTTTGAGGTTTGCTAGCCCAAACCACTCTCAAAATGTTGGGTAAAGACTGAGAAGCACAGGACCAGGGAGGTTGATATCTTGGTCTTCTTGCTGCAGTTTCACCACATGCCCCGCTCTACAATGAGGACCATTTGAACGTTTTAAAGATGTAGCATCTCCATCACCTGATCCATCCATCCATCATCAACCACTTATCTGAAATCAGGTCATGGGGTCATGCTGAAGCCTATCTCAGCCCTCATTGGGTGACAGGTGGAGAAACAGCCTGGACAGGCCACCAGTCCATCTCCGTCTGCACACATCACAACACCATCCTCCCTATACTTCACTGAGCAGAAGAATCTAATGGCCCAGGCATCCACCCCCCACACAGAGCAGTTCCAGCCTAGCTTCGTGGGTCTCTGGTGTTTGGTCATCCCGTCTCACCTCGGTGAGCGTATTGAGAAACCAGAGCCTGCACATCTGACCTCCACGCCTTCTCCTCGGGTGCAGCTCTCCTCTCAACGCCACCGCTGCACCGCGTGAGTAAAAGAGCTCCGCTTGGTTATCAAGGTCATCACTGTGCTACGGTGAAACACGGCGCCTACACAGCGGAGCGGCATGTTGCCATAGTTTCACATATCTCAGGTGTGTGTCATCGCCGCTGAGCCATTATACTCTCCTCACAGGCTGTTAAAGTATTGTACCGCTTGGTAAATGAACAGTTCAACTCCGGAGCACTCTGAAAGACACTGGCGGTAAAGCGGCAGGAGACGTGCGAGTGGAAGCGTTGGCTCGGAACTCACAGGCGCTTGTTCCCCTCGCTCTGAAGTCAACAGCCCCTCCAGCACACTCCCGACGAGCACCTTGGCGTCTCTGCCCAGTCGTGATGTCTATAAATACCAGAGTGTTAATTGAATTCCATGTTCGCGACTTAACATGTGCAAAAAGCTCTGATCCACATCCCGTCCCTGCTAGCTACTGCCTCAGTGAAGCGGCCTGCGTCCTGCAGACACCCATGGGTACTGCAGGCCTAGCCGGTCTGAGAAGGCACCAAGGTTTCAGCCAAGAAGCCAGTCTGGCTTTTGGTCTCCTGGGAGGCCGGTTTTATGTCACCATCAGTCCCCATGTTATGGGGCTGGACACGGACTTAGATGGAGCTCGGGGGGAATTAAGGCTGGATACCCTTCCTGATGCCCCACACTGGGATCGAACCCACAACATCTGGCTCGTCGGTAGAAGCGGTAGTAGAGCTGGAGGAATAAAGCTCAGTAAGTAGAGTGCTTGTCTAACGATCAGAAGGTTGCAGGTTTGATCCCCGGTCCTGCACAAAGCAAGTTGAGGTGTCGTTGAGCAAGACACTAAACCTCTAACTGCTATGTTGGCAGCTCACTACTCCTATTTATTAGGATGGGTTAAAATGCAGAGAAATCCATAATTCCCTTGCAGGACTGATAAGGGAATCTATTTGAATCCATTATTTGTAATTTATGTAAATTTAGGAGCCATCACACCAATCAAAAAAGATTAAAATGCACCAAAGCTATGAAACAACAGATGGAGTCCGAGTCACATTAAGTGTCTTGGAGTGTGTTTCGTAGTTTATGCCAGGATGAACTGTGACAACATGAGCCCGACTTTCTGACACACTTGGGCCAATTCTCCTTGATGTCATATTTGGTATCTCAGCATAAGACACCCGGACTCAGCTAGGGGGTTCAGTGTCTCGCTCAAAGAGACTTCAATGTGCTTTCTGAAGGAGCTGGGGGTCAAACCAGTGACCACCCAATTACTAGATGACCCTCTCCACCTCCCAAGCCATGCCAATCCCTTGAATAGCATACAACCTGAGATCATGTCAGTATGTGCTTAACTATAATACCTCGTGACCTGTGTCTGCTTCACTGATGTGCTTCTAAACTGGCTGGATTGGTGCAGCAGCCATCTATGTTCATCCTGAAACAATATAATTGTTCTCGATAAGATAAAGGATGCGAGTAATGTAAAGCCTGTGCAGTTTCTCGAAAGCTGTGCAAGCAGGAGAAGCGGCCATTGCTTCTCCATGGCATGGATGGACCAATAAGCCATGTAGCTCTAATGTGACTCAGTCTGTTATATAATGCAGAGCTGAGACTAATGTGGCTGTGCCTGGAATCAGTTCATATGTAATCCACCATGAGCGATTCGAGCGGCACCTACAATTAATCAAATCATATATTGTCCCCGTGCATGTGGATGTGCCACCAGAACAGACATGGGACTCATAGGGTCTTGGTGGCCTATTCTCAGATAACACATACAAACTGGGAGACATGGTTCTGGGGGCGTTGCAGCCCCGAGATGCTGAAACCTGCAGAGTCCCTACGAGATACTGCAGCAGGAGGCATCGTCTGCAAGTGACATTCCAGTTGAGAGACGATTGCCTAGCAACACATTCAACACTATTAAGGTGAATGATCATTAGCATGATTGGATCATGATTGGATCAGTCACATATTCA
>OMLC01083017.1:10800-21797 GCA_900302585.1 Regalecus glesne
TTTTTTTTGTGGTGGGTGGGGGGGGGGGGGGGGTCATTGAAACATGAACCCTAACATAAAAGAAAGGAGGAAAAGCAGAATAAAAACTTCTCTGAAATCAGACCCACCTTCTGCACCTTACCATCCACGTCCAGGTAAATGGTTTTGGGAGCATAGGAGGAGGAGCTGGAGCCCATGTTAACCTCCCTCTCCTCTTTTACACAGCCGTGTGGGATGCTGGCACTGAGCCCTGACTGGCCAACTTGATAAAAAGATGACTAGGGTCTTATCCACCGGAAACAATTTGCAAACAAAAGAGCAAGGAGAAAAGTTGACTGTTTGAATGCACGTGGTACACAGATGAAGATAAAATGCAAGAGAGCACCATGTAAAGGCTGACACCACAGGAAGACCGGCTAGGTAGACTAAGTTTTGGAATGAACAACACGTGCCCTGTAAGAAATTGTGTGCTTGTTTCTGCGACACAGAAAATTGACCCGAAATCTGAAAGGAAATCATTGACTTGTTACAATGAAATAAAGGTCTAGCAAAGGATCAAATTCAAAACAGAGACGTATGTAAGATTCATGTTCAAATCTTGCTGGTCAACATTTAGACCCTGACCCTGACACCAGAGCAAGCAAATATTTGCAGAAGACAAAAAAACAACACTGTTTTTCGGCTCTTTTTGGTATTTACACAAGCACAATACTTCCCTGCTATTACTAAAGCTACAAGAAAATACATCATAAAATGCAGAGCATGCTATATAATCAGTTATAAGTTCAAATGCATGCTAACAGTGTATTAAAAAATAAAGACCAGTGTACTCACAGTGACAGGGGTGCTGATGATGTTGATATTTCCCTTGCTGAGGTTCAGTATCAGGTCACAGGTGCAGAAGATGCAGCTGACTCACACAGACGCAAGCACACGTACACAAGCCAATGGCTACAGAGGAAGAGAGGGTGGGTGTGAGCGACAGAGAAGATGAGCAAGAGTATGTGTGTGTGCGAAACAAGGGATCCTGAGGGGTATGGGGAGCTTTGAATGTAATTGGCAGTCTCATGGGTTGCCAGGGGACTGTTACTAAGCTGAAAAAAGAGAAGACAGTAATGTTGTGAGAGGCACAAAGCATTTACCTGCTGGTCACAGACCTCTCAGCAGCACTGTCTGATTCATCCCATTGACAAAATATGGACCAACAGGGAATAGGTAGATTACACATCCACATTTGAGGCGTATCACTGAATGCAACAAGTTGTAGCTGTTGATGCTCAAAGACATCATATTCAATGTGAAATAAGAATAAATAGATGAGTGAAAGCAATATATAGTATGGAAGTAAATGGTATGCAGACAATGTGTGTGTTTGTGTGTGTATGCATTTGTATTTACCACCCCCGCTCAACTCATCAACTCTTAGAAATGGTTTGACAGATGGTTTGGTCAGACAACTTCAGTAGGGCACTTAAAGGGATCTCAAAGAGAAAGCCTGCTTCATATAAATATCTAATCATTATGTAACCATCTGGGGAAAGGTTCACCACAGCACGGTGGTGAAGCGATTTGCACTGTTGGCACACAGCAAGTCGATGATGGCTTCAAAACCCCCCAGGTGGTTTCTAGGTCAGGTTTGCATGTTCTCCTTGTGTCTGCATGGGTTTCCTATGGATGTTACGGTTTCCTTCTACCATCAAAAAGACATACATATTCGGGTTAATACTCCTGTCTGTGCACCTGACCAAGGCAATAGGAAAAAAAAACTGGAGTTGTTCCCTTAGTGCTGCAGCTGCTCACTGCTCCTATACAATAGGATGGGTTGGATGCAGGAAACAAATTTCATTGTCTGTATGCAGAATGATAACCAAATAAAAGTTATTCTTCTTAAGTGACCCGCTATTTGCCTCATTGGTTACATTTGAAGTACAGATGTCCTGATGGATTAGAAAAAAATTAGAAAATCCCTACTCATATCCTTTTGCAGGGAAAATGGATTGAGGTAGTGAAATTATGTGTCAAAAGAATACATTTAGCACCAAGTCTGCATAAACAAACAAGAGTTTAGAAATATAATATTTGAGGCATTACAGAGATCAGTGGAGATGAACACCCATGGGTCCACGAATCTCCTTTAGATTTAGGAGATAGAAGGCCGCCACCATTGAATTTTTCAGTCCCCATCATTGTAATGAAATGAACCGAATCATCTTTTTCACCTAAACGCAAATGAAAAGAAAAACTAAGAGACAACTCTGAAGACCAATACAAATTTGAAAAGGTTTAACTAACTTTCTGTAGAAAGCCTACTGACATGAATTCAGCCATACTTGGCTATAAGAAATTAACATTATCCTTGTCTTGATGCACGTTCAATAATCCAGGTAAGGGAATCACAAAAAAGTTGAACCAATTCACCTTTTTGTGACATTGTCCTCAAAAACATAAACAGTACATTCATTACCAGGTGTTCACGAACCCCCAGTTAAGTTACAGTTAATTTGATACTATCGATTACATAAAAAAATCATTACAAAAGATATAAACTATAAAGGTGTTAAAACTATAAACCTAATTTCTGGTCTTACTGCTTCCATTCCTTGCCAAAAAGCATGGAACTTTTCATGTTTTGGGTAGGAATCAGGTCCCCGTCTTGATCGCCCTTGATAAAAAAATAAAAAAAACTACTCCCTTATCAGTCCCGCAAGGGGAAATTTGGATTTCTGTGCATTTTAACCCATCCTATCTTATAGGAGCAGTTAGCTGCCAACATATGGTGGTTGGGGAGCAGTTAGGGGTTCAAGCACACCTCGACATGCTTTCTACAAGGACCGGTGATAAACCCACTGAGCTATGCCACCCCCTAACCTAACGATTCCTCACGAGTCTGAGTTTAAGAGTGGTCATTCCAATTAAACTCCCCTACTTGTAGTTACTGAAGCACCTCTCTCCATGTCATCATTAGTCATCCTCTTTGAGCCATCTACTGCGATTGACAGTGAGTCACTGTGTTCTGCTGTCGACTCTGATGGACCTCTGCATTGTTGCAATAGCATTAAAGTGGATTCAATCATAGCTGATAGGGAGGCAATACAAAATGTCATAGAGAGGTCAAGTGTCCACCCTCCTATGGGAGACAATGGGCATCCCTCAGGGCTCAGTGCTCAGCCCACTCTTTGTCACACTTATTTCAGCACAAGCTCTCCCCTACCCCTACTATGCCCATGGCAACTAACTCTACCATCCTTTTTTTACCAGAACACACTGAGGTGTCTGTTTGAGTTGCTGCTTCCACTGCTAACATGATGAGGGAAAAGCACTTTGAGATCAACTTTTTCCAGTACCTCAATCCATAGATTGTCTGAAGTCATGGCTATGATAATAATTTGGAGCTTGTCTGGTTACTTAGGAATACTCCATTACTTGTGTCTACTTGCACTCAGGGATTAAAGTGGAATTTGACAGGTGGGGGAACCCTAAAATCTACAGGTTTACTGTTCTTTGTGGGTCTACAATATATTAGATGTTACATTCAGATGTTACATGGTCTATCATACACTCATGGCTGGCTTCCAACCCCCTAGCCAAGGTACTTACGTAGAATTTGACAAGTGATACCAAAGATCGCCATCAGTTATGAGATCTCAGACGAAATATGAGACTCAGTCTTACAACGTGTGCATTCCTAATCAATATATGCTAAACATGGCCTGATTCAGTGCAAAATTATCCCCCGTATTCATTGGACTAGGGTCAAATTAAGCCAGTTTTCCCCAGATATTGACCCCACATGTGAGTGATGTCACTCATTATCTGCTTCCTTGGCACATACACTCTGGTTTTGTCCAAATCTGCATGAATACTGGTCCAAGGCATTCGATATCCTATCAGATGTCTCAGAACTGCCAATTTCTCCCTCTCCTTTTACTTGTTTGTTTGGTGTTCGCCCTCCAACAGTACTCCATCTTCATATAACACTGACTTTGTTGCAATTATCACAACTGGCAAGACGTCTAATTTTGCTGAGGTGAAAGTCTTCAAATCCCCCTCATTTAGTTCTCTGATTACAGATATTTTTTTTATGAAGATAGAAAAAAAAACTAGACTCACCATCAAAGGGCTCTACCCACAGAATCTATAAAATATGGGGATGTCTCTCTAATTACATAGACAATTTGACCCTTCCTTCTGTGACAGACTGGAGCAGAGTACACAGCGTTTAATTCAATAGACAACAGTTGAACCACCGT
This sequence comes from Regalecus glesne, assembly GCA_900302585.1. Lineage (NCBI taxonomy): Eukaryota > Metazoa > Chordata > Actinopteri > Lampriformes > Regalecidae > Regalecus > Regalecus glesne. The sequence goes on from OMLC01083017.1 coordinate 15,030, forward strand.
GGTTACATTTCTCTACAGAATGCAGACTTTTTTATGTGTGTTTTCTCTTTGCTGTTGTTATTTTGTTTTGGTTTCAATACTACTATTTTTTTCTTTTCTTATATGGTAAATGTCTGTTGACATAGCATAACGTCATGTGCAATACATATAAATAGGTGGGTGGGTGGAAGTTTCTGTTTGTTGTTGTTTTCACATAACATTATATGGTACAGTTTCTGAATTCAGGGAGTTTTGTTTTTCCCTGTTGTGCCTTAAACTTATACCACATATCGGGATCCTATTTGTTCGTATTTTTGATAGAAAAAACACCAACATTAACTACAGAAAAAATGACCACCATTAGTTTGAATTCAAAATGATGACTGCAACCCTTGACCCAAGCTAAACATGGCCACGGAAACCACACCCTGCCCTGCAACAAGCCAAATAACTGCAAACTTTACGAAAATACTGCAAACTATCCATTTCAGTAGCCTGCACACTTGTTTAAACTGTAAAGTATTCTCATACAGCCTTGATTAACACAAAAATGTATAATTTAATTTCTTGTCTGACATTTCGAAACATGAATTAACCAGACAACTTCAACAGCCCATCAAGAACACATCCACTGTCTGATTAAAAATTCTAAAATGAATTAAATTACTCATGCCAGCTTTACTTTTTTCCCCTGTATATTAAATATAATTTGCCAAGCATTCCTTACCCTTCAAAATAATTTGTCTTCATCTTCTTCTGTCCTCATTTTTTCCTCCTCCATCTTCGAAAGTGAAGTTATCACACATTACTACAAATTATCCTATTTCTAACTGGGAAATACAAATGTCTCAATTTGAGAAATTAATCTAATCACAACGGGTTAGTGTAGTTAACTACCTGATGGACCAGAAATCCAGCAGCACAAGGTGGTACGTGAGGACCAGAGTTGAGAACCACTGTTGGCTCAATTAATATGATGATAGTATCAATAGCTTAACCAAATCCCAGATGCCCTTGGGGCATATACGTTAAATAATAGCATAAGTTAACTTTGACGGCACTGAAAAAAACAAATTAATGTTTCCAGTAGCAACCCTAGCTACTGCTTCCGAGCTAGCTCTGCGTTCGAGCAGTAGCTAGCGTCAGCTACAGTACCTGTAGTTGGCAAGACAGATAGCCAAGTTGCAAATAAAGCACCATGGGTATTTGGTGATATTTTTCTAACTTTGTTCAAAATGATCCATTTAAAAATCACCTACCAAAAGCAAAATGTTTGTTTATCCTGGTTTCCCCTCTACTATGTAACTAGCAAGAAATTGAAACTTGGCCTAGCAACCAAACACAAGTTCATCTGTGTGCGTGAACGAAAGCGGAAAATGGAGGATGTGTGTTGGGGCGGGGCCTTGGGGTGCCATTACTCTCTGATTCGTTGAGCGTCTCAATGGTGTCCAATTATGGCATCAGCTGGAGGGAACGTCATGCTGCCTGCAGGCAGCGCACCAAATTGAATTAACTTGACATCATTATGTAGGAAAATGCCGATCAGATTTATTCATCAATTAATTAAAGGTGCCGGAATACTGTTCCAGATTCACAAAAAGAGGTGAATCAGTTCATCTGGATCAGAAGTTTATTCAGAAACGTTTCGTCACTCAAACAGGTGACATCTTCGGTCGTTGAGTGATGAAACGTTTCTGAATAAACATCTGATCCAGTTGAACAGATTCACCCCTTTTTGTGATTCCCATACCTGGATTATTGAGCATGCACCAAGACACTGTTCCAGATTGTTCTGGCCCACTTTAATCCCTGCTTGATACTACTGATGATCCATCTTGCAGATTTAAATTTATCACATCTGATATAGCATGCACTCTTGGCAGTGAGAGCTCCGTTTTATGTGTCTTAATTAGCCCCCATGTTGTGGAGGCGGAGAAGGATTTGGATGGAGTTTGGGAGATTAAAACCAGATGCCTTCCTGACACTGTGCAGTGGAAAGTATCTACTCTTGGCAATGATATGGTTATTATTTAGTGTTCTAGCATGCCTGTAGATGAAAGCTGAAATCCAGCCCTTTTCTCCATCAATAAAATACCACAGTGCATCAGGAGGAGCTCCTGGCATTAGCCCCCGACATTCCATCTTAATCTGTGTTCACCCCCACAAGGTGGGGACCAATCAAAACACTTAAAAGTGGAATTTCAATTAATTGTTATTCTACTTTTTAAATCTGCACCGTGGTGGCAGATTACATAATTGCAACTGGTCTCTTTACTACCACAGTTGGAGACACTCTCCATACTTTTGTGGCTGGGTAGGATGAACACTGATGCAGAGGTAAACACATTCTTACTCAAACAGAAGGAAGGAAGGAAGGATTCCCTTATCAGTCCCACAAGGGGAAATTTGGATTTCTCTGCATTTTTGACCCGTCCTATTGTATAGGAGCAGTGAGCTGCCAACATATGGTGATCGGGGAGCAGTTAGGGGTTCAGTGTCTTGCTCAAGGACACCTCGACATGCTGTATGCAGGACCGGGGATCAAACCTATAACCTTCCGATTGCCAGACGACCGCTCTACCCACTGAGCTATGCTGCCCCATAGAAGAAGACAGAAACATGATGACAGTGTGGTAATGCTTCAGCTGGAAAGGTCATCTACCAGTTCTACAATCAATATTACAGGAGTTTACCATTAATGCATAGATTGTAATCCATTAGCTTACCCGTATTAGTTTAGATCCAGGATGCCATTTTGGCAAGGTTGTGAAATGTTTAGTGCTGAGCTTCCAGCACACAAGAGACTGCTAGGACTTGTTTGCAATTCTTCCTGTCAGAGGGAGGGACAGATCACAGAAAATGGTGAATAGACCTATTTTAATATAGCACTTTTCAAGTCTTGTGACCACAAAGTCATGAATACTACATGAGGTCCATTTGAAGACTACTTTTCTGTATCATGTCTAGTCCTTGTGTTATGGTGGTGGACATGGACTTGAATGGAGCCAGGGGAATCAAGGCCGGATCCCCTCCCTGACACCCTGCAGTGAGATCAAACCAGCAACATCTGGATCATCAATTCCCAAAGTGTGCAATCTACCACTGATAGTGACTATTTTAGTATGTTCACCTGTTTGCGATTGTGAAGAGCCAAATAGTGAATTGTTTGGTTTGCACTTTGATATGTACAGGATTTAGACATGGTGAGGAGGTTCATGTGTTTTTCGACTAAACAAGAATACCATGAAGATGTGTTATGTAAGTGACGTGGACTACAATTTGATTGTTAGTGCCTTTGTGACGCTTCCAGCGTCAGCTGACCTCTTGGGATCTCTATGCACCTCAATCTCTCGAACTTACGGACAATGATATGAAGAGGAGAATGGGTCCTGGCCTCTGTGGAAAAAAATAGGATTATCTGATACCACGATGAGTAAATGCAGACTAGATGAGAACTTTTTTTAAAATGCAGTCATCAGCTTGTGCAACCCAATTCCTTGTCAGCAGGTGGGTGTGAACAAGCATATCAGTGTAAAAGCTTCAGCAGGCAGGAAGAGGAGGTAATTAATTAGCCTTGGTGATGGAGAGCATCCTCCTCATTTCTATTCAGCTGATAGGATACTGGCTCCACACGCCCACCTGAACACGCAAGCTCAATTACAGATGAGCACAGACAAAACTACAACAACAACAACAACAACAACAAACACACACACACACACACACACACACATAGAAATGGAGATGCTTGTGATCTCAGTCTCTAGAGACTCATGACCGTCTGAAGTCTCAAGTCTCTTTTTTGTCAACCTTGCAGGATGGTTTGAAAGGACAGGACCAACAACATGATTATCGCAGGAAAGAAGAGATGGGGACACACATACACACACACACACATTTATATATATATATATAAACAAGGAATGTAACATAACATAGAATAGAGCTTTGGTCTAAACAGGTTGATCTGACAACTTATGTGAGTATGAAATGTGAGTGTGATCCTGACACCCCGAGTAACCAGAGGCAGATTTCCGTATAAAAGCACCAAATGAAGTTGTGTGTGTTTTGATGACAAAAGATGTCCAGCTGGATGTCTGAAAGGAACACATTATACTGATAATAACGATGGGCCTAGCAACAGTGTTTGCATGTGTGTCTCTGTGCATGTGCGTGCATGCACGAGCGCACACAGATGAGTGCTTTCTCATGAGCTCCAAATTGGAGACAATTCAGAGCATCCTTTTATCTCTCCTCTTCATTCAGTGCTTTCGGCCTTCATTTTTTTTGTAAGGATGAAAGAATCACACCTGTTTTCCTTTTGGTCTCGATGTGTGTGAAAATATATCAATGACGATGCATGTATATGCTTCGGTCGATCAAATGCTAAAGAAATGGTAAAGACTGGTGACTCATAAGATGTTATTGTGTTGGTTCTGCTATAGAAAGACAATTTCACCATCAGTCAGTCTGCACTCCATTGGCTGGCTGAGTCATATTAATGAGAGCTGCCCTGTGCCAAAGAACAAAATGAAAAAAAAATGCTCTTTTGTTTAAAAAAAATATCCGTGGAAGAAACTACAGAATAATTCATGCATATGACAAAAAGATGACATGTCAAAGTCCAGCAGTTTTCTTTTAAATCCGCACTCTTGTGAGAAACTGGATGCTGACATATCAGAAAGAATGTGTGGAGGACATCTAATGGACTGAGTAGGTATAGCCTCTCCTGCTGGGAGTGGGAAACACACATTTTTATGCTGATAGTAGTATGACTTAATGATATGTGAAATCAACAGAAACATCATCATCAACAACATACGGTAATACCACTATTATAATAACAACAAAACAGAGCAACAGCAACATCTTCACGCATGCTCAATAATCCAGGTAAGGAGACCCCCCCCCAAAAAAAAATCATCTGGACGCATTTTATTGAGCCAAAATATTTCATCACTCATACAGGTGACAGCTTCAGTCTGAGCTGACTGCAGGCATCTTCACCTTTATAAACAATACAGTTGCATAACAGTTGCATAATCTACATAAATGGCCTCCTTCACCCCCCTTTCAAACCAGCGTTCCTCCCTATCAAGGATGTGAACATCATCATCTTGAATGAGTGTCCACTAGCCTGTAGATGAGTGTAGACTACAGAGTCCTGACCTGACGTGTTGGCTCTCCCGTGTTGTGTCGTCCTCTTAGCCAGCGTCTTCAGTCAGTTTAAACTGAAGATGTATCCAGATGAACAGATTCAACTTTTTTTTGGGTGATAAACAACATGACAATCACCATGACCATAATGATGATGATCATGTAAATTGAGGGTCATAAGACTAAAATGGTGAAAGGACTTATTTTTATATAGTGCTTTTCTTGTCTAAGGAAGGCACAAATGAATGAATGCCAAAATCTATGTTTCCTTCTTGTTTATTACTGGGGTTGAGGATGAAGAATGCCCTGACATGAAATAGAAATATACTGGACTTACGGGTTAGTTAAAAAAGGAACAAAAATTGGTTAATTGCATCCCCAAAACCAAAGAAACATCGAGCCAAAAACAACAACATATTCATTTACATATGTACAGACATTTATGATATCAAATGTTCTTAAGTAACTATCGTAGAGCAAAATATATAATACAGGGCCTGGAGTTGTTCATTGGATGAGTAGGACATACATGGTGGGTGAAGATGCTTGTGGAAAATGAAACAGGTTATTTCATACAACAGAGGACAACAGAAGTAATGAACATGGGTATGCTACTGCAATGATCAACTATTGTGTACGAAGACAGTTAACTATTGTGAGATTGGCCCTTTGGCTGTCTATCTGAAAGCCAGGTCAAATAACTTCTATCTGCTGCGGACGGCTCAAATCCAACAAATTCATGCCAGAATATAGAACACAGCAAAAAATAACAGCGTGCTCTACGTGAGTGTTTCTTCCTATAGAATAGGCATTGGAATAACACCTTGCACTCTAGGAATACTAGGAAGTATTGCTTCAGGTCATTGTTGGAGAGGGACAGTTAGTCTGGTCACATGTCTCTGGACTTTCTGCTGCTTCGCCCATACGTTGGCTGGCTGGGCTCCCTGCTGTGGGACGTAACTTTCTCACTGGCCGGCTGACTTGAGGGGAGGTGCCAGGAGAGTGGATAGGGGAATGGACAGGTCGTAGAGGTGGGCATGGGGGTCGCTGAGGAAGTGGGTGTGCCAGAAGAGGGGGCAGCGGGCTACGATGGTAAATGCGCGGGGCAGACCAAATGGGTCTGTCAAATGTCTTGGAGGATAAGGGATGGGAGGGGATGTAGGTTGCATAGTTACCCATCTCTGATTGGTTGACTGGATTACCTGGACATTCTTCCAGGCGCTCTAGAGTCTCCTGGAACAGGAAGCGGGTCAATATGTTAACATCTGAGACAGCTCTGTCTGAATCAACAACCGTATCTTTACTTTTTTGCTCATAAGACATTTCGTGTTTCTTGGCTACTTGCCAAAGTAGAATTGATGGATGACAAATGAGACTTTTACAAGTGAATCACTTACATCTTCATTGAGAACATAGAGAGGCATGGGACTTCTGCGACCAAGTGTGGCTGGTTTAGGGACAACATCAACTGGAAATTAAAACATTTGTTTGCGTGTGTACTGGTCAATATTCTCCTGACTAGAGAACTCTATAAGATGCAAAGGAATTATTTCAAATGTTTCCTGAGATGCATGGTGGTTTCACCAAAAGTTGAAAAGAATACTGCACGCTTCTTAGATTTTATTATACTCC
>OMLC01083021.1:0-11800 GCA_900302585.1 Regalecus glesne
TGTATGCACTGACTCACACTCCCATGCAAACAAAAACATACACAAACAACTTCTCTGCGCAAACTAGGATGAACACAGAAGGCTAAATCAAAGGAATAATGAATGTATTGTGCTATCAGTGCATATGCCCCACAAGTTTGGTGGGAGATGGAAGAGAAAACAACATCTGGAATGAGTTGGTTGAAGTGATGGAGAGTATACCCAAGGAAGAGAGAGTGGTGTTTGAGGCTGACTTCAATGGGTGTGTTCAGGAGGGGAACAGAGGTGATGGGCAGGTATGGCATTAAGGAGAGAAATGTGGAGGAACAGGTGATGATGGACTTTTGCTAAAAGGATGGAAATAGTTGTGCTGAATGCATATTTCAAGAGGAGGGAGGAATACAGGGTGACATATTAGCGGAGGAAAGTGTACACAGGTGGACTATATCTTATGCAGATGGGGTGCAATCTGGAAAGGATTGGAAACTGCAAGGATGTGACAAGTGAGGACAAAGCAAGCTAGCATCGTATGGTAGTCTGTCAGATGACTTTGGAGATCAAAAAGAGGAATAGGGTAAGAGAAGAACAATGAGTCAAATAGCAGAAGTTGAAGAAGGAAGACTGCTGTGTTGAGTTTAGGGAGAAAAAAAGACAGGCACTCCTCATCTCGCAGTGAGGAGTTACCAGAAGGCTGGGCAACCACTGCAGAAATGGTGAGGGAGAAAGCTGGAAGGTACTTAGTGTCTCAACTGGACAAAGAAAGGAAGACAAGGAGACTTGGTAAATGGACAATTTTTTGGTTTAGCACTTTTCTAGCATTTTGACTACTCAAGGCTTTACTATGTCTGTCTCACATTTAACAACCATGGGGGATTAAGTCTGGATGTCCAGAGCCTGGACAGGTTGAGGTGTGCACTGGAAAGAGGAATGAAAATCAGTAGGAACAAGGCAGAAGACATTGGATTTCCTAATCAGTCCCACAAGGGGAAATTTGGATTTCTCTGCATTTTAACTCATCCCATTGTATAGAAGCGGTGAGCTGCCAACATACGGCGCTAAGGGAGCAGAGTTAGGGGTTCAGTGTCTTGCTCAAGGACATCTCAACATGCTTTATGCAGGATTGAACTTGTAACCTTCCAATGCCAGATGACTGCACTACCTACTGAGCTAAGCTGTCCCCTGTCAATATTACAACATATGCATGAATAAGAAAGGAGAAAGTGGAATGCTGAGGATGCAAGTAGAGGTGAGGAAGGTGGATGAGTTTAGATACTTAGGATCAACTGTTCAAAGTAACGGAAGGCAAAAGAGAGGTGAAGAAGAGAGTGCAGTCAAGGTTGAGAGGGTAGAGTAAAGTGTCGGGTATGATTTTTGACAGAAGGGTACCAGCAAGACTAAAAGGGAAGTGCCCTGATGCATGATCCAGGTAAGGGAACCTCAAACAGTTGAATTGGTTCAACAGGATAAGATATTTATTCAAACATGTACCAGTATAATCTGAATAAATTGTTTTTTCTTACTAGAAATTTAGAACCGATTCATCATTTTTGAAATTGCCTTTTAGTGTGCATGCATCCGAACATTCTGACCCATTACGGCGAGAATTGCCTTAAACTGGTATGTGTCTGAATAAAATTCTTAACCAGTTGAACTGATTGACCTTTGTTGTGACTGAAAGGGAGAATTAACAATATGGTCCTAAGAACAGCTATGTTGTATGATTTGTAAATAGTAGCACTTACAAAAAGACAAGGGGCAGAGCTGGAAGTGGCAGAGTTCAAGTTGCTAAGACTTTTACTGAGATGGATGAAGGAGGACAGGATTAGAGACAGATATATCAAAGGACAGCTCAGGTTGAACAGCTTGGAGAAAAGTAAGAATGGCAAAATCGAGATGGTTTGGACATGTTTGGAGGAGAGATCCTGAGTATATTTGGAGTAAGATGCTGAAGATGGAGCTACCAGGAAAAGGAGGACCAAAGAAGAGGTTTATGGAAATGGTGAGGGAGGACATATAGATGCCTGGTGTGACAGTGGATGCAGAGGACAGGAGGCGATGGAAATGGATGAACCACTGTGGGAACTCCTGGTGGAAACAGCCAAAAGTAGTAGTAGATATTTGATGGACACTGTGTTCACATTCAGACAACACATCATGCACGTTTTACATATATTACTTCATATCTCAGGCTGCACTTGATTTTTATGCACTTACATCCTAGCCCAACTATATATTACATATTCTCCTTCAAACGTTTTGAGCTAAATCCTCTCAATAAAATCTAAATTGTGTTTCATTTATAACATTCAGAATTGTTGAACGCTCTTCAAGATACAATCAAAACAGGTAAAAAAACAACTCTACACACATATTACACTGAGGTATTCCTGTAAAGATAATACCATAATTTTGGCATATTTTGACTTTCAATAAATTTCTCCCTCTAGAACTCTATGCCTCCACACAAGTCTGCAGAATACCAATTCAATTTTACATAACTGTTTTGACACAAGAATGGATTCTCTCTGCTTGCCTATCTGCTTTCTTTGATAGCAGCTTGATGATACATATGTATAAAAAGGGATAATAACTGTATACATATTGCTACGCATTGCACCTTGGGGAACATTTTTCCATGAGACAAATAAGCGAAGAGGGTGTGAAAGACAGAGAAAAGGGAACATTTTCATTTTCTGTGACAGGAATAGAAATGAAGAGTGTGGTTATTCCTTAAATGAATTACTGATTGATCTTTTGTCATTCGTTTTGAGGTGGAAAGGTTCACAGACACATGCCATGGCAAGAGCAAGCTTCATGTGACTGGAAGCTGCCTGAACGGACTGACACATTGGAATGGTGAAAGAGAACATGTGGACTGGCAGTTCTGTAATGTATTCAACGAACGTTCCACAATGTCCTAACAAGACATTCAGAGTATTTTAAAAAGGTCTCATATAAATGTTATTTAGAGGAATGCATCCAAATAGCAATATCAGTTTCATATGTTTTATTCCTAAAAATATCCAAATGAAACATAATGGCCAGGTGGAATTTGTGAAGGGAAGGAGTTTGATGTAATTAACAACCAACAATGTTCTGGGAATTTTAGTGGACATTGAAATGCTATTTGGGTGTGGACATTGATATGCTATTTACGAGTTTTCTATAGTGGAAGATCCCTAGTGTCCTCTCAATCTTATTCCCAATTCATACAGTGCACCTGCAAGTGGAGGATGCCGTAACTACCAAAATCATCCTATTCGTTGGGAAGAATACAGCATTTCACTTACAAACACAAAAATTAAACAATATTTTTGTGGATTTCTAGAAAAAAAGGGTCTAGATGGAGAGCTGATAAAAGAAATATCAAGTATGAAAAAGATCAATGTTTACATGTCACAATCAGATCTAGGGCATAGATTGAGTATGGAGGATGTAGGCAGGATCTCTTTCCTGATATGCTACGGTGGGATTGAACCTGTAAAGCCTTACTTGACATTTCCTGACATGCACACTCTACCACTAACCCACTGTGACCCTAAATAAGATGAATGAAAATGCATTTTTCATCACATGGAACCAATAAAAGAAGCATGATCAGAGAAGCTGGTCTGAATAAAACGGAGTATGGAGGACTTGTAGCTGAGGTGGTAGAGCAGTCAAAGTTGTTCCTCCACACATAAACTCGTGCAAAACTCTTTTCTTTTCTTTTCTAGTAGTTGGTTAAAAATGTCTTCCTTTGGCTGTGTCAACAAAAAAAAACGGCCAAATAACATATCTTTTAGTATAGCTACATTAGTATACCTTACAACTATAACAAGAATAAGTAGTCACATGCCACTGACTGACGAACTGATAATTAAATCACCGACTTTCCTGTGAACCATCCCGTACACTCACCTCTAACTGCCGAGCCTTAGGGTTTTTGGTGTCACAGAGAGAGGTGTTGATCCGATGGTTGTGTTTGACACAGCGCTGGGTGGTGTTCTGGGGCATGGGGAAAGTCTGCCGCACCAATGTCAGACGACCGATGGACTTCATCACCAATTCCTGCAAGTCATGATCCGAGATTTCCTACGAGAGTGGAGAAGATAGAGATAAATAAGGAATCATCTCTGTTAGAAATCGAAATATTAAAACCAGAGCCAAAGAAATTTGCAATATCATACATGGATTAAGAAATGTGAGCTGTACAGATGGGACTAAAAGCCACTCTAGGAAAGTTGTCTGGGAAAAGGCGAGTCTCATTAATTAATTAATTCGTTTAAGAGACACAAATTATGTTAGGCCATGTTTTGTATGTTCCACTTTTCCCCATTATCACCACACTGCAAAACAAAAGTAATTGTTGCTGTATTCATAAATAATTATTAGATGGGAAGGGTAAATGTGAGTGGATGGAGCGGAGAAAAGAGTACACACACACACACACACACACACACACACACACACACACACACACACACACAGACAGAGAGACAGAGACAGAGACAGAGAGAGAGAGAGAGAGACCTATGTGTCCTTGCAAAACACTGCTAATTTTAGCCCTAGGACACAATTTGTACCTCTTTCTATCTATCTATCCATGGATGGCAAGAAATAGACAAAGAGTGCCGAGGGTTATGTTTTGATGAGATGAGAACTGACGTTTATTATCCCTAGTGGAGGTAACACTGCCACCAACCGAGGTGCCCTTTACTGTGTGAGTGTGTACATATCTGTTTATGCATTTGACTTTGTGTGTATGTGCGTCTATGCATTTACTTCTGTGCATACGTGCTCCCGCGATTTTCTGAGGCTGTTTTAACCTTCTTGATAAAGTAAAATTCTTATTCTTTCCATTCAAGTGCAGATGAGTGAACGTGATCCTTTACACAACCTCCCACCCCCACACGCTGTATCATGACTGGGTAATAGCATCTATCCCAGAGGTTCTTAGCCTTTTTAATGCCGTGGAAAATTGCAAGGAACAGCCAATTATAAACTGATCTTAAATGTCACATGAAGTTTTGTATGTCATGCTTACATACAAAAGAGAACCGAGCACAATTTAAAGGTCTGAAGGCTTAAGGGCAAACTTTGACGATATCTGAAATACAAAACATGAGCCATTTTAAATTAATCTTGCAGTATTTTGTCTTGGCTGAATATAATGTAACTAATTTCAACACAGAGAACTTTCTGATTTCGGTATGTGATGACTAGAAGCTAGAGTGATCACATTTTCAGGGACATATGCTGCAGAAGTAGTTTAGGAGGTGAGAATGGGACTGCAGTACTGAAGCAATGGGTTGCCAATAGGATTACAAAAGAGATACTTTTACTGCGGAGGATTTCCAAATGAGCCCAATTGCTTTATCCCACATGCAACCTAAATAATGTATGTACAAATTAGTTGTTCAAGACATTTTCTGAAAATATGATTCTCCACTTTGAAAATAAAATAAAAATCTGCTTTTAATCAGAATCAGTTTATTGGTCATATAGGATTTCACTAACATGGAATCCGATTTTGGTTTCATGGCTCTTACGGGTACTTCACATAGAATGACAACACACAAGGATTGACCACAGACAGATGAAAATAAAAGGTTATAAAAACAATGGTCAAGAGGATGTATAACAGATACTGACAAATGTTAGCATAGGGTTAAAAATGGAATAACTATTCTAAACTTTGCTGTACAAACTTTGCAAACACTTGGTCAATTAGACCAAATTGCTGTATTTTGGTGAGAAAATGCTGCGAAAAATTCAAACAGTTGTCCTCATGAGATGTCTAAAGAGAAATAAGTTACAAAGCTCACGAGAAAAGATGCAAGACAGAAAAATGCTAAAAACTGTTAAAAAAGGTAGATCTGTAGGACAAAAAGAGTATTAAGATTCATAGCAGGAAGTCAAGGGCAAGCAAAGAAAAAGTGGCAGGAAGGAATTATCTAGAGAACACCACTCAATGGATGAGACTGGCAAAAATATAGATGTATATACACAAACAGGCACACACATGCATACAAACAAGACAAAAAGGAGGACAAAATAAAATATTCCTTCATTAGTCCCACCGGGGTAACATACAAAACGTGAGTTTTTCTGCTCGAGAGATATCTATCTACCCATCTTTCTCTTTCTCTCCATTTGCTTTTTTCTTGTTTCTCCTTTCTCTGAGGAAAAATAAAATCGGCACCACCAATTTTAGTGTTGGCAGGTCATAAAAGCTGTAGGCCTCTTAACAGCTGTGTCTCAATGTGTGTGAGATGCACAGACACACACACACAAACACACACACACACACACGCACACGCACACACACACACACACAAACACAAACGCGCGCAAAAAGCCTGGAATTCTTGGAGGGGGGGGCAAGGTAAAGCTGGAATTTAAATTCACCTCCTGACAGCAGCATCATCTTAGTCCACATTTTACTCTCCCTGATAAATTCACCTGTCCCATAGCTGGCCTGAGGCCTTTTACTGTCATCTTAAGATAGGGCATTTCAATGAAAAATTCCCAAGCACATATAAATATCTATTCTGGGACAATCCTCTCTATTCAATTTACATCATTTGGTTTATGATGCAGAAAATGAACATTATCTTACAATTTTACCCACAAACAGGTGGCTGTACGAGTGAGGGGTGGTGGATGGCAAGGTTCCAACCAAAAATGACACCATCCTATTTCACCCATAAAAACACCTTCAACTTGAATGGTGGGGAATAATTAGATAAGTCCGCTTGTGTTGCAATTGGTTGGAATGAAAAGTTTAGGAATGTTGGTTCTTCTTGGCATACAGTTAGATAATACCAATTTTAATTTATTCTGGCTCATTTGAGTCTGGCTTTATCTGTACTATTTCTTACCCCCAGCCTCTTTATTTTGCCACTCACTCTGTTTCTTGTTGCAAGTTTATTTCTTGTGACTAAGGTATAGGGTTTGTGACAAAAGTTTATTTATACATGCAGTAGAGGTGAAGTGATCAAAACTGATTCAAGACTGAATATGTTGGGGCCTCCGGTGGCGTAGGGGGTTTAAGACACCTATGTTCAGTGCATCTCTGCGTCATGCAGTTGGGTGTTCGAATCCCAGCTGGGCCGTTTCCAACCACAGCTGGAGGTCCATAGTTAGTGGGGCATAATTGGCTAAGCCTCACATGGGTATAGGGGTTAGGTTGGATAAAGGATTCTGGGTTCACTAGTGTCCCCCTGTGGGTCATCCGGGTGCTCTCCATTAAGTGAAGGGAAAGTACTCTCGCTTTGTTCTCCTCCAACGGCCGAGCACTGTGCTTTCCCCATGAGACCGTGATGTGTGAAATAGCGAGGGCTAGTGGTCATGTGACTTGGAGGAGACACATGAAACGGCTTCCTCCGTCCTGTTGATGTTCTAGAGGGGTATCAAAGAGACTGACCCAGCAGTAGGCAACTCGGGGAATTAGGGTGAGAAAAAAAGGGATACAATTTAAAGACTGAAAATGCTTCTGCATACAAATGTGTGTATTGCTGCAGCTATCAATTCGTTACCACTGAATTAGTGTAGAAATATAAACAAATGCACTGAACCAGAGAAGAATATGGAGATGGTTCCCAACAAGGTAACATAGGCAATCGTATGAGAAATAATGACCAATTACCATAATCAATCATGCAAACAATAACACAAAATTGGCTGGTGTGCAGAAATATGACTAGTTCAGCAAGGGTCCCTGAGGGTGATGCAGAATGATTTATATTTCTCTGCAAGTGAATACACAAGCCTGGGAAATGTAAAGGCAAAATTAGTATGCTGATGCTTTCATTCAGTCTTTACTAAACGAGGTATATAACAGGTGTTATATTTTAACTTATATTTTAGCAAACTATGGTTCATCTTAAATCTTTCATCACTTCTAAAGCCCAATATTGAGCTTAAATCTAAAATTCTGAGCCCTCAATCTCACTATAAAAGAGTCTTAGCATTGGATAAGTGTTAACATCCAGCACAACCTGTGACATTTGTCTAAAGAGAATGAGATGCTGTCTATTCAAAAATGTGTGCTTTTCAATCAGCTGACCTCCCCATCAACCCCACCCCAGTCTCTTCTACCCCTCCACTTCCCATCAGAACCAAATCCTTGTCTTTATTTGAAGATAAGCTTGGAAATCAACCAAGTGATCCCTCATCCTCATATGTTTTTGGACCTGCTTTTCTTAAAATCTCCGGTGTCCTTCTCTCACCTCTAAACTAGATAACCCCCACAAAAAAGACAAAAAAGACAAAAAGAAATCCCTCCTCCCCACATCTCCCTCGGAGACACTAAATCCCTCTTTCTCTTAATCTTAAAATGAAGGTTAAACAAAAGAAGAAAACTTCATTCATTCTGACCCTCCTGCTCTTCTCTACCCCCTTCAGCTCTCTCCATTTCTCCATGAGAATGCCAAATCCCTCTATATCTTCTTTTGTTCATAGTCACGTTCTGAAACACAAAACAAACTCGACAAAAAACCAGAAGCCTGTCCTTTCTTACTTATCCTCCCTGTCCCTCTGCTTGTCTTGTATCTCATAATTTCCAGTAACATCCCCCAAAAACTGCTGCTCCCTTCCCCTTCTTTCTTACTTTTTCTTTCATTCACCATCTTTCTTATTTCCTCCCTGCCGTTTACAGCAGGACATGGCGAGATGGACATTCAGTCATCTCTGACCCTTCATCCTGACTTCTTTTTGAAGTAGGAGCATTCTCTCTGTCACATGCCAGTGTTCATTAGTTTCACTATGCTGGTAATAATGTCCTGGAACACAATGACAAATAAAAAAGGGCACAGAATGAGGTAGAGCGTAGCAGGGAGGGAGTTGGGGAGAGGTGCCAAGCATGACAAAGGTAAAGGAGGAAACTAGGGTGTGAGGGTACCACAGGTAATTTGTTACCATTTTTTCATACATGGCTGTATGGCTGTGGAACCTGACAGCAGGTACTGAGAAAAAAGCTCGGTGAGACTCGACAGCCTTAATGCCCATCTATCACTCAGTGATTTACGGTCATTGCCACCAGCAATAATCACAGTTGATGATCAGTAGCACTGACTTTTGGTTAATACATCGAGTGGTGAGTGATGTCATGATTGTGATGATTGACGGTCGTGACAACTGAGCCACACCATTGCTGGCACAGCTGTCATGACAACATCACATAAGGTTCTATTTTAAGTTATGAAATTATAACTGTCTGAAATCATCCACATGTTCACCCATTCACTCAATAGGGTACTCTATTGGGAGCAAAGAACAGAGATTTCAGGGAATACAGAATCACCCTTTCTTTTCATCCTGTCACGCAGTATTTCACTTTGAAAAAACTGCATAAGTAGACATTTTAGTATTTTTGAATACATACATTAGATACTTATATATTCAGTTGCACTGTATTCACGAAGTTGAATACAGTGCTCTACATAGTAAATAGAGAGCGATTTCTGACGCGGCTCATGTGTTTATAATTGAGGACTTTACTTTTGACAGTAACATTGATATCCAATGATTTTAACAATGTTCCTAAGTCTTTATGTCTGATAACATTCTCCAGCTGTATAGAAATAGTCGTTATCATTTGGACCTTTTGAATGAGGGCAAAGTACTGACCCAGTACTTCTTTTCTTGTGTTCACTTCTCACTAAATTCATGTTCTATTTGTCCCGTATTATCTCAGAGCAATTGTGTGACACCGACAAAACCATGCCGATCCCTCATGACCTGGGGTGACATAAATATGGCTAATGCCAATGAGAAACATAAGGAAGTTTAAAATTGGTCCAACTCCGACTCCTTTTTTCTTCGCGGTGATGCGAGAAGGTAGAACGGCAAGACTTATCTTGATAGGATTGAAATAACAGAGCTTACATAGGCACGTGTGAAAAAAATGGTCGAGGGGAGAGAGATCCTGACAAAATAATAGAGCACAAGAGGTGCTAATGTCAAAGCAATGAGGGAGAGCAAATGAGGCATGCAATAGATTAACTGATGAGTCTAAACAAATAAGTTCAAGACCAAACGAAACTCTCAAGTAGAGAGAGGGGGAGTATGCCATAGTTTGGCACCCTGAGTTTTCTGATTCTAAACCCGTCTAAGCTCGAAAAGTCTGAGCATACGTGTCACACTCCCTTTCTTAGTAACTACCCACAATGTGCCCATGAATGAAGCACTTAACTCTCAACAGCTCCAGGGGACCTGCTCAGTGGTGAAAGTACTCACTGCTGGCAGCAATTATATGGGGGAGCCTTCCAGTTGTAAATTGGTGCAAATTCAATGATTTTTTTTTCACTCTCCAACTACTCCCATCACTGTGTATACGAATTTGCTCAACTTGACAGGTCACTAAGTTGAAAGCTAAGAAATTAATACAAGAATAGAAACTGAGAAAGCACAGCCAATCCGGCAGAGAGGAAAAGTGTCTGGGAGTTAATTTTGACCTGCTTCATGGTGCATTGATGGTTCTGTTAAGAAAGAAATAGATTGACAGGGATCACAATAACGAAAAAAGGGACAACAAATGACGGTGAACAATTTTGACAAAAAATATTGTAATTAAAGGAGAAATAACCTTACAAAATTATAAACACATCATGATGTGTAATATTGTGTGAGAAAAGACAAAACCAGAAAACCACAGCAGTAAACCCCATCATCAACCTCCCTTTCCCCGTGATCCCCCTCTCCTCCACTTCCTCCTCCCACCATCCTGAACAGAACAGAGGAGATGGGGAATGGAAGGATGATCAATTATGAACTGTGAACTCCCCCTCAGTGGGGCTGTCTAACTGCTGGCTGTAGATAAAGCAGAGTTATGACAACCATACAGTACCCCCTCATCCATATTAAACCACAGGGAGAGAGGACTTTCACACTGAGGAGTCATTCTCCAAAGAACAAGTGCTAGAAGATACAGTTAATGACAAAAATATTGCAGCCTCTCATCCATTTTAAAGACTCTGGAGGAAGATGACAGCTTCCCATATAAAGGGAGAATTGGGAGTGGGAGTACACAGTGGTAGAGTATGTGCTTTGGGAAATGATGAACCAAAGGCAGTGGGTTCGAACCCACCGCAGGGTGACATTTTGAGTGGAAGTACTGCTTCCAAATAGAACAAGTACAGTAACGCAAGTTGGTTCTTGATGTCATTAGCAGAGCAGGACTGACTCTTCTTCTCAATTATAACATGAAGGGACAACACTACATTTGAGGCTGGGGGATATAATGGAGGTTAGCAGCAGCCTATATCATTGCCTGCCATAAAGTGAGTAACAGTGAATGACAAGTCAGTTGACAAACATTATTAGATTCAATGATGGTTAATTTGCTATGTACTTTGGTGGACAATATTTATTTGCTGTGAAGTGTTTGTTGACATGTGTATTCTAGTTCATGTTTAGCTTTTTAATGTTTAAATATTTGCTTTAGCAATGTGTACTGCTGTTACATCATAAGCCATTTGAATTGAGAGAGAGAGAGAGAGAGAGAGACCTTAAAACTCACCATAGTATATTGTGTATATGTAAACTAAGACATCTTGTGTGTGTATAGAGGCATATGGATACTGTATAAGTGTGTGAGATATAGTAGATCAGCTTAGCAGCTAGGGAAACATATTCTTCAATACATCATCAAACCCCGAGAGAGAGAGAGGGAGAGAGGGAGAGAGAGAGAGAGAGAGAGAGAGAGAGAGAGAGAGAGAGAGAGAGAGAGAGAGAAGGATACTGCAGATGATGTATTCAGAGCCAACTGTCAGTCACTATATATGATCCGTTTTTTAGTAATGTTGACATCCATCCATCCATCCATCCATCTCCAACT
>OMLC01083032.1:0-11945 GCA_900302585.1 Regalecus glesne
GAGAGAGAGAGAGAGAGAGAGAGAGAGAGAGAGAGAGACAGAGAGAGAGAGAGAGAGAGAGAGAGAGAGAGAGAGAGAGAGAGAGACAGAGAGAGAGAGAGAGACTGCCAGTGGTTTGACAGGGAGCAGTAGCTAACAAGCAGACATAGTCCAACTCTTAAGACTTTATCAACATATATGACAACATCATCAGCTAATGCTCAGGTTAAACTGTCCTCTTTAGCTCTGGGGACAGTGCCAAATGACTGTTTCACTGTTTTAGCTCAAACAGATTCTTTAAATCGTGACCTGTCCCGGGTCTCTCCCTGCCTTTTACCCAATGAGTGTTGGGATAGGCTCCAACATGAACCCATGACCCAACTTCAGATAAGTGGCTGACAATAGCTGGATGGATGGATGGATGGATGGATGGATGTACTTTATATCTCAGTCAGATCTGGGAGGTCTTACCCTGTGACATTGTTGGTTGATCTCATGTCTGTGGAGCAGTGCAGCCCCCAGGCCTGGTACCCAGTGTGTGATTTACTCACTCGCAACCACAGGCAGGTGGCTGTCAAAGCCACGTCTGTCTCATTGGGTTACACTGGTGATGTGGAAACCCTCTAAAAGCATGTTGTGGTGCTGTTGGGAAACATACTGTGTATGTGTGTATGTGTGTATGTGTGTGTGTCTATTCTTCTAGAAGCATGGCTTCACTCTGGCCATCGTTGACATCAATATTTCATTTTGTTTCCTTGCAGGTGCCTCATCTGATAGCTACGACTCAACCCTCTGGACTCAGCAGCATCCAGCATGCAGGAGCACATCTGGCTCCATCCGATAGGATTAAGCTGTGATTGTGAAGCCCGGCACTTATACACCAGCCTCTACATGGTGCTGACACGCATGTACCACAGTCTCTGGTCGTCCCCGAGCAAGACACCGAGCCCCTGACTGCTCTGTAAGGCCAGCACACCAGCGGCGCTCCAGCTCCTATACAACTGGACAGTTGAAATGCAGAGAACACACTCCACCAGCCCTGGCTGGGTGGCTGATGAAAAACAGCTATTCTACTCTGCTTAGAGACATGAGGGCTGACCTGTATAAGAGCACAAGATACCAATGAGGATTTCTCAAGGACACTTACTTACCCAGCCCTGTAGGCTTCTCTCTGTTTCAAGGACTCAAGCCCAAGACAGGCCTCACATGGGGTCACTTAGCAATGCAAGTGCCGCGCCTGCCTTCCCTGCCTCTGCAGAACAGCTCAGGGCTATGCTAGAGATATTTTATACTCTGCTAGAAAGCAAGAAAACATCCTCCGTAAGGCTCCAAGTCTCTGTACATAATGGAGTGCTGCAGTGACTCGGGCTTTGTAGGCCTTCGGTACTGAAATGAGCTCCTGTTGCCAGAGGGGGTGTCTATTGTCCCCTCCCAGGCTGCTACTTTGGGGCTGAGTGGCTGGGGGACCTTATCATCATGGATGATTTCAAGAGGACCACTCTGGGCCTCTCCACTTTGCGTGCACGGAGGCGATACTCACCCCTTCCTGTCGAGCTCGTCGACATCATCCACCAGCATGCCGAAGATGAAGAAGTTGTCCTCGCCGGCCTCTTCAGCCATCTCAACGTTGGCTCCGTCCATGGTGCCAATGGTTAGGGCGCCGTTCAACATGAACTTCATGTTGCCTGTGCCAGAGGCTTCTGTGCCTGCTGTAGAGATCTGTTCAGACAGATCAGCTGCCGGGATGGCTGGAAGAGGACCAACAGGGGAGGGTTACTGAAATGAAGACTTGCTTTCATAACTCTGTGGTGTGTGTGTGTGTGTGTGTGTGAGTGTGTGTTTTATGTGGCGCCATAAACTGCCTCATTATGGACATTAGAATGTCCTAAACTTATATAAGGATAATCATTGCCATCTGCAGAGGAGGGGATGAGGATGGGAGCAGACAGATAGACAGGGAGAAGGAGGGGAAGTGGGAGGGATGAATAAGCACAGGCAGACAGAGAAGGGGCTGAGCAGAGAGGATGTGACAGGTCAATTACCTTTCTCAGCCAGTGTGACTCTGTAGTTCTCCAGAAAGATAACTTTGAGACGGTCCCCGACCACGGGGTCATTGTTGACCACCTCCCCGATAGCGGTGATCAGACGAATGATCATCTTGGCGGTGTGGTAGCCAGGGGCCGCCTGCAAGAGGAAGAAGGCACTGATGTAGCATGGTTATGATCTATGAGGGTAAGCAGGGAGACGTCTGAGCTTGGATAAAAAGGATTGCTTGTGTCCATACAACTCAATTAGATGTGGAGATTAGAGCACCAACCTTTCCTCCAATCATGACAGTTCTGGGAGTCCACTGCTTGTTGGGTTCCTTCTTGATGCCTGGGCAGATATGAGGAGGACTAAGTCATGTGCAGCGTGTAAACGTGCATGCAGAAGCAGTGCGGTGAAGAGCTGCATTCACCATATGTCTTTGGTAAATCTACTGTTTGACTGTTTGACAGCTTTGAGGATGTTCAAATGATTTCTTAGTGATTTAGAAATTAGACACCTCATGGACATGAACATTTAGATTTTCCCTGTTTTGGAAATAATGAAATTTTTCAATATTTAAACAACAACAACAACAACAACTATTATTATTATTATTATTATAAATGATGATACACATTTGGATGACAACCTTAATGCTAATAATAATAATAATTGCAATTATAACAACAGAATTAATAATGATAATAATAATAATAACAATAATAAAAATAATCATGATAATAATGATAATAAAAACACAAATAATAATAATAATAATGACATTAATAATAATGATGATAATAATGATGATGATAATGATAATAATAAATAATAATAATAATGATCCTCTGTGGCTGGAGAACCTTACATACTTCATTACAAGTCGATGCAGTGTTTGAAGCCTTTCAAACTGGCTCATACTTACGGTTGTAATAGGTGATGATGTGCAGACAGTTGAGCAGCTGCCTCTTGTACTCGTGGATTCTCTTGACCTGAATGTCAAACATGGAGTTCGGGTTGATCTTCACCTTGTAGTGCTCCTCCAGGTGCGCGGCAAACTTGAGCTTGTTCTCCTGAATGGGAGAAAGATAAAGCTTATTAACAGACTTGAACGCGGCAAATGTGTCAGACGGAGATTAAAAGTTCAGCAGAGGGGTGCGACGCTATGAGGGGGAAATCACAAACAACTGATGAGAGAGAGACAACACACTCCAATCCAAATCGGCTGTAATGAAACCGCGCAGCCTTGAGAGTTGAAATTGCCAGGTGCATTCAGATACAAAGCACCGGGGCGTCAAGCAGATTTGCTTCGGGTCACAGGCAGCTACAGAAGCAATTAGCAGAGGCTTTGAAAGGCTGGAAGCATCTCCCCGACCGCAGTGGAGGGAAAGGCTCTGTCACTGGAAGTGGCGTGGGCCTTAGCGTGAGTGGTCATGGTCTGTAGCAGAGACAGCAGTAAGTCATGCTGCAAGCTGTGGTGCATTGGTGGCACAGCACAGCCCCGTTCATTCCCATGATGCAATCTGTCCGTTTTAAGAAGAGGCTTTAGTCATCATACATACATACAGTGAAATGTATTCACTGCATTTAACCATCCTATTGTCTAGGAGCAGTGAGCAGCTGCTGCACCCGGGGGCCAACTCCAGTTCTTTATCCTACTGCCTTGCTCAGGGGCCCAGGCAGGAGTATCAAACCTGACATGCATGTCTTTAGATGGTGGGAGGAAACCAGAGCACTTGTGGGAAAGCTATGAGGACATCACACAAAGGATTCGAACCCTGGACCTTTTTGCTCCGAGGCAACAGTGCTAACCACTGCACCACTGTGCCTGTTTTAGCTTCTCAGCTTACCTGCTTGATTTTGGCGATGTCACGAATGAAGTTCTCGTCATTGATGAACTTCAACAGACCCTTCAGCTGATCCAGGTCCCGGATGAATTCCTCTCCAATTCTCTATGGGGTCAAAAAAGTCCGAATGAGGCTCACACAGAGAATCTACACCCTACGTGTGTCAGCATCAACAAAGCCCCTGTTCTCTGAGGTGAGCGAGGGTTCAACAGAGGCCTGTTGTGTGTATGTTGGTCTCAATGTGTGTGTACATGGATGTGTCCGTAAACCCGCTCACCTCAGCGATGATTTCAGCGAGTCCAGGGTTGCACATGACCAGCCAGCGACGGGGAGTGATGCCATTGGTTTTGTTCTGGAACTTATGAGGCTCCATTTCATAGAAGTCCTTGAAGCTGTGGTCAGGGTATAAGAAACACAGATGGCATCAGATAGAAAACAACCAGTCTCTCTGAAAATAGAAGAATTGTGGCTGCAAGACAACTCATATTAGCAATAAACCAATGATTAAAAAAACAACAATATCTGATAACTTGTATGTGGATGGGTTGGTTTTATCAAACTCTGATACACAGATGCACAGTGTCAAAGGGAGCAGGGAGGTATTAGAGGTACAAACATTGTAGCTTTGAGGATGTCGGAGTGGATCTGGGCCACGCCGTTAACAGCATGAGAGCCCACGATGCACAAATGGGCCATGTTGATCCTCTTCTGCCCACCCTCCTCAATGAGGGACATGCGGGACATGCGGTCCACGTCACCAGGAAACCTCTTAGCAACAGCCTGGACAGTGAAAGAGGAGATGAACCAAAAATGAACTCACTGGTTATGCTGGGTGTGGGGTCATTCAATGGGGCTTTATTCAGTGGGGAGGCCAATTTTGTATGCTCTGTTGTTTTAAGGTACCATGTGCAGCTTTTTACATTGTCACCATTCGATGCTCCACACCAAGTTATAATGTCAAGCTAATTTGCATCTGCAGTTTCTGGATGTCTTTTTTTGATGAAACCAGAAACCAGAGCACAGGGTGGTGGTGGCGGGGGGCACCTACATACACGCACACAGACACAGACACACGAATGGGGAGAACATGCGACCTCCACACAGCAAGGACCTGATATAGAATTCAAACCTTTGACCTTTGTGCTGTGAGACAACATTGCTAACTGCTGTGCCACCAACTGTACAATAAAAAAAAGATTCCCCTAGCCGTCCTGCAAGGGGACATTTGGATTTCTCTGCATTTTTGACCCAACCTATTGTATAGGAGCAGTGAGCTGCCAACATATGGCGCTCGGGGAGCAGTTAGGGGTTAAGTGTCTTGCTCAAGGACACCTCGACATGCTGTATGCAGGATCGGGGATCGAACCTGCAACCTTCTGATTGCCAGACGACCGCTCTACCCACTGAGCTATGCCGCCCCAACGATATTGTACAAGCAAAATTTTGCAACATTTATGCAGTTTTTGGATTCCTAAAAAAAGTGTGACCTTTAACCTTTGATACACTTCCTCTGTCATTGCAAAACTATCTAACTGGAGTCTCCTCCACAGGTACTAACTATGAACCCACTGATGGAGAACAACAAACAGGAATCATCACTCATGAGTTGACCTGCGGTTGCTAGTTTTCTCATGATCTGTAAACTTTTCAAGTCATCTCATAATTTTCCACACCAGCTGTATAGCCATTTCTGATTAATATATTGTTTAAATTTAAGGTGGGGCTATTACAGAGGAATCGGTAGGAGTCAATGTCAGCCAGCAGGGGCCATCTTGCTAAATCTGACTCTTCATAGCATTGTCGGTTAACAGAGAAAATATAATTGAGAATTGCGCAAACCTTGCAGACCTGCCAACCCACATCCACCTATATTCTGGATCAGACCTATTGCCCCATGTCACCTAGATGGTAAATAGGTAGTTAATGAGTATGTTAACAGCTCTGTTTCACCAGTGTGGTCTGGCGTTGAAGTAAAACGTAAAAGGCCATTAAAATACCTTTGTGTACTGAAACAAATCAACCAAACATGAGCCAGGCAGCGGCTTCTCCTCCCCGTGGTACTACTCATATGTGAATGAATGAATGAAATGAATGAATGAAATATTTTTTTATTTTCAAGGACACCTCGACACGCTTCCCTGCAGGACCGGGGATCGAATCTGCAACCTTCCGATCGCCAGGCGACCGCTCTACCCACTGAGCTATCAAATCATTTTTAATTATCTTCCTCTGTTTTCACTCTTTCATATTTACAATTATTGGTTTCAATTTTCTTCCTGTAATTATAGTAATATACTACAAAAATAGGAAGATGGTCACTAATGTCTGTTAATAGAGGCTCACTCTCTGTATTATTTTCAATAGTGTTTGTAAAGATATTGTCTATTAAAGTGGCACAGTGTGAAGTGATTCTGCTTGGTTTGGTGATTTTTGGATAGAAGCCCATACTGTACTCTGAGGGTTTAGGAGGTCTATATTGAAATCACCACAGATCAACATAACTTTTTGTATAAATTTTGTAATCATACTTTCCATCCAGTCTTTAAATTTGTCAATATCTGATCCAGGTACTCTATATAAACAGATCACAATCACATTTTTCATCTTTTCAGTATAGATTTCCACCGTTACACACTCAAATCAATCATCAACCACTGCTGTCATATTTTCAATAACTTTACATTTCAAACTTTTATCTATGTGTATTGCCACTCCTCCACCATTCTTGTTTTGTCTGTTCACATAATTGAATTCATATCCATCCAGATCAAAATCTGATCCCTTTGCCTCACTAATACAGGTTTCTGATATGGCTATGATATTGAAGGGAATCTTGAACTGTCTCAGACATTCTTTTACGTAGTTAAAATTGGCGTATAGGCTTCTACTATTGAAACGAATAATTGAAATGTTATGCTCTGATTTAACAAATTTATTGAACTGATTTTCTGAGTAATAAATGCAGTGATTGTTGATGTTACTAAACAGGTTGTTTTCCGGATCAATATTGTTTTCTATATCTTTTGTTTTATGCTCTGTGTACGCAAACATGTCCAGTCCCATTTGCTTGAGATCAACTGTCCGTGAAGGAGATGGGTGACTGTCAAGTTTGGTCATGTTTAGTGGTCTGTTTAGTCTGTGAGTTTTGTTCATTACCTTGCTGGTGTCCTTCAAATGTGTTTGTCCAGTTCCTTGAGGTTTCTGATGACCTATACCTTAACTTCTTCTGGTGTTCCTAGAAGTTTTATGAATATTTTACAATTGTGTGTTTAAGTGTTTTGTATTTTCCCATACTTTCTCATTAGTCGAGCCTTTCTTGCTATGTCCGCATTTCTTTTTGTTAAGTGTTCATTTAGATAAACATCCGAGTCTCTCAATTTTCTTCCTTGTTTTAATAGCTCGGTTTGATGTTTTTTGTTCACAAATCTGATTATGATGGCCGGTTTGTCTGCTTTACTTCTCCGAGGTCGAGTGTGACAGGCTTCAATGTTATTGCTCTCCACTTCAATCCCTTTGCTCTGAAGGAAAGCAAATCACCTGTTGTTCCAAAGAGTTAGCTTCTTCTTCTTCACTATTGTCTCCATTGTTCCTCTTCACTGCCCTGGTGTATGATCGAGGTTTAGTCTCACAATGAGATTGTTCATTCGAGCGTTTAGCTCCAGATCATCTATTCGGTTTTCCAAGACAACCTTTCTCTCCTTCTCCGCGTTCTGCTGCCTCAGTATTTTTTAATTTCCTCTACTAACTCCAGGATACTTGTCTGCTGTTGTCTGACAGCAGACATTTCCTCCGCAAGAAAATCGGGGTTGTCTTTTTTCATCTCGTTCATCTCCTCAAATGAGTTAGTAGCTTTCTTCGGTCCCGTTGTTCTACTTAGCTTAGCCTAGTTTAGCAGTTAGCAGCGTCGTCAAATCTGTCCGACCGTTGCGGCCGTGAAAAAAAACACCTTTTTTACGTCTAAACGTTTGTTCATCTGTAACTTTTGGAGTAACTCTCAGCCCGTGGATCAATCTTGACCACGAAGGCACATATATAGATATCCCACTTTCAAGCTAAGTAATGGATAGTAGCAGAGCAGTGTAAGACGTGTCTTTTCACTTATCTGCCTTAACTGGAAGTCCCTCTCTAACGCTCTGACCTCGATCAGAACTCTGTTACTGACATTAACTCTACAAGCTTGATTCATACTAAGAGTGAGATACCTGTTCTACGAGTCCCGATTATTTCCCCACTTTGTGGGAGTGGACACGGACTTAGATGGAGCTGCTTCTAAGGTTGTAAGAAGGTGTTGCAGTGTACGTATCTGACCTCTAGATGGCGTCTGTTGATCTCATAGACAATTTCCAAGTGACGAGGCAGCAGATTGGCGAAAAGGTCAATAGGCCAGCGCTCCAGGGCCTCAGGGAGAACTGTGTGGTTGGTGTAAGCACAGGTACGCACACATATATCCCAAGCCTGGTCACCAACACACAAAGAGAAACAAGTGGAGATTACAAAGACAAATGAAATCAATGGAAGAAACATTGGGGAAAATAGAGTGTTTGTATCTTACGTTTTCCCATTTGAGTTTCTCCTCATCAACCAGCACCCTCATCAACTCGGGGATAGCCATGGCAGGGTGAGTGTCATTCAGCTGGATGGCAACCTGAATGTGTGAGAGATTCCCCAGACTGTCAGTATGATGATTGTGAAAATGGGACACGCTCTAAGGTAGTCCTCTAAACACATGTATTTCCTGCTCATGACAACATGCAAATCAACGTCCGCGCGACTGGCCAGCGGAGGCAGAAAACAAACAAGGAAGCCTCTCTTGACAGTCAACTGAACGGAGGGACAGCTAGATAAAACGCTTTTCTTGTTTGTTTTGCACTTTCTGGGCCCTCCTCACCTTATCAGGCAGCTTGTTGAAGTCTGTGCGAACGATCTCCCTGGAGCCAAACTTGGAGACTTTGAAGCGACGGATGATGTCCTGGAGGGTGGCAGACACCACGAAGTACTCCTGCTTCAGACGCAGCTCCTTACCCTCAAAGAACTGGAGATAGAGACAAGCATTTGTATGAGTCTGTTCTGCATGCAGCTGAGATTACATGTCCGTTTGTTCATATTTCTCTGGTCAGAGATATCAGCTCTGGTCATGGGTGTGTATTTTATCACGAAATAATTAATTTCTTCAGCTCATTGACAGAAATACTAATTAGATAACTAATACTTTCTTGATAATACTTTTATCACACACATTTGTGGTAAAAGCATGACCAAAGCTGAGAATCTCCCATCCTTTCATACCGAGTTAGGATTTTTTTTAATATTATGGTAAATAGTAAATGGACTTGTTCTCATATTTCTTGTGAACTTCTGCTACCAGGAAGGTTTGTAACATGCTGAGGAGGCAGATTTGCAAACCTCAGACCTTGGTCTGCTTACATTGTTAAGAGTATTGAAGTTATCTGATGCTACCGGGCTGCTGGTGTCATCAGAGACCAATGGCTGGCTTACTGTCTGAGATTTGCTTTAAGATGAGTGGTTATCAGAGAGCTAAGAGAATAGCTTCAGCAATCCACATTGTCAGTGCAGCATTTTGCATACTGCTTGAAAGGAACAATATTATGGAAACCCTGCATATTTTATATGGCAGAAAATAACCACAGTTCTTCTTGTGTTTGGATTATTCATGCTTGCTAGATTATTAATGATCACTACACTATTCATATCGTGATATCCCCTCTTTTTTCCAAGTGAAAGCTGTGGGAAAGATTCTGATTGGTTCGAGCTCCGACGATTTCATGTGCCATTCTATACGGATCCAACCTAACCTTGAACGGCAGGCCTTCTCAGGGGCCTTTCACTCTCCGCACCCACTCGCATAGGAGAGGAGGAATGGGAGCATTACCATAACTCACTTGCATTAATGCTCAAATTAGTGGGCTATTTCCTAAATCCCTTTCCTTGAAATAGCACTCGTCTGAGTGTGAGATTGGCGGTCAGGGCTTTCAGCTGATCTAAGTGATAGTTGGTGTTGGCCGTGGAGCAGCCAGCAGCTCTGGCTATGGAAGAAAGAGGACACTGGTGGCGGCCTGAATTATGGAAATCCCTCTCATGCAGCGACTAAGATAAGATAGCTGCCCTGGTATTAATACTATGAATCTGAATACCCAGGTCATGCACCAGCCATAGCTCAGAGAGCAGCTTTTCTTTTTTAGATGGGGTGGTCTATCATTTGACACAGTGCTGTTTAGAAGATGATGAGCAGGCTAAATTAAGCCTGATGGTCACCGCATTGTATAGTTAAGCTGTGTGTTTCTGAAGTGGCGGTTTAACTCCTCGCTGACACATCCACAGTCATTCGCATGTTCACATTCAGCTTCCACCTTCTCCTCTCATCCACCTAATTAGTGGAGGTGTCTTAACGGATTAGCGGGTAACTCAGACACGGCCTCTTACGTTGTCGTTGGGATAGAGCACACGGGAGATGTTCTCAGCCAAGTTCCTGTCCAGCACAGCTTGAATGTAGCCGCCAACGTTGACTGTGAGGGAGAGAGAAACACACTTCAACAAAATCCTAACCCCAGCATCCCGAAACACATGTGAAGCTTTTCGTGCTCGGCCAATCACGTACAGTCTTTCAGGTTGAAGTCACATGGGGCCTTGGCAGACCACAGCCTCATGGTGTTGACGACGTTATTTCTGTAGCCAGGGATGGGGGTGTCATATGGCAGAGCCAGTACTACCTGTCAAAACAACAAGCCAAGACAACTTAGAGCTCTTCCATACTGGGATGGAAAACCAAACAACCGGAGTTCGGAGTTGACCTCTGCACTTTGCCCTCACTCCTGACCATTGGATGTACGAGCATATCAAAAGAGAGATTCACCAGTGAAGTGTCGGCACTTTCAGCCTCAATCTATTGAAATCACATCCTCACCTGACTGTCAACCCATTTCACGCCATCGGGGTGGTGCTCGGTCCTGCCGTAAAAGTGCACGGGACGCATGTACTCGGGGCGAGCCTTCTCCCAGGGGTTGCCATACCGCAGCCAGTCATCAGCCTCCTCAACCTGAAGGGCAGTGATAGAGTCAAACATGGGGTCCGGTTGAGTCATGAGAACACAGTGATGGGGAAGCTCAATTCTGGAGATCCAGGTAAGTCATGGCAAGTCAACATGTTGACAAAATGCTTGACACATAACCCGGATACAGGCGGCTAGTCAGGATCATTTTAGGAAACGTGAGATGCAATTCTTTTATTTTCCAAATTTTATTCCCTTTCCCCCCACCTGTATCCCCTTTTTTCCCATCCAGAACTTTAAAGTCCAAGTGACGCACATAAAGTAGCTCCATATTGACAATTAAATTGATATATCCCTTAGATTTAAGTCCTGCTTTCTGTCTTTTTTATTTTTGAGATTCTATCCCAGTTTTTTCCCCACCTGAATCCCCTGAGTCACCTACTGCTGGGTCAGTCTCTCTGATCCCCTCTAGAACATCAACAGGAAGGAGGAAGTGGTAGCATGTGTCTCCTCCAAGTCACATGACCACTAGCCCTCACTAGTCCACACATCATGGTCTGGTGGGGAAAGCACAGTGCTTGGCCGTCAGAGGAGAATGAAGCAGAGTACTTTCCCTTCACTTAACCAAGAGGCCTGGACCACCCAGAGGGGGACACTAGTGAACCCAGAATACTTTATCCAACCTAACCCTTATACCCATGTGAGGCTTAGCCAGTTATGACCCACTAACTATGGACCTCTGGCTAGTGGAGAATATAATTTCTTATCCGGTGTCGGGTCTAGGAGGTAGCACATTTCAGGAGCTCCATGTTTTCCTTTCCCTTGCAACATCAACCAGCTCTGACTTGGGAATCTTGAGCGGCATAGCTCAGTGGGTAGAGCGGTCATCTGGCAACCGGAAGGTTACAGGATCGATCCCCGATCCTGCATACAGCATGTCGAGGTGTCCTTGAGCAAGACACTGAACCCCTAACTGCTCCCCGAGCACCATATGTTGGCAGCTCACTGCTCCTATACAATAGGTTGGGTCAAAAATGCAGAGAAATCCAAATTTCCCCTTGCGGGACTGATAAGGGACTCTTTTT